>WTSP01024945.1:36576-56235 GCA_025331215.1 Actenoides lindsayi | reverse complement strand
CATCCTCAACTAGATCAGGTTGCTCAGAGCCTCATCATGCCTGACCTTGAATGTCTCCAGGGATGGGGCCTCCACCATGTCCCCAGGCAACCCAAGCCCACAAAACTCTGGTATCAGCTACAACTTTTGCCACGTGTCATTGCTCTTGTAATTAAAAATCAATTCTCCAGAGAGAAAATGGCTTCTGAGTGACAGTGTGCAATCTGTTATTGTCACTTATTTATTATCCATGTTCTCAGGGGAATGTAAAAGATAAAACATCAGCTAAACAATTTCCACCTTTTTTTTTTAAATGAAAAGAATCTAGAGATCTCATTTCCTTTGGCTGCACATGCCTTTGAAGGTAGCAGAACCTTCTCATACAGACATATCTATCTTCCAAATTCCTTATATTTTCTTCACTTTCTCCCTCTCTATAGTAAATAAATATGTATTTGAAAATCAGAATAATCATAGCTGTTAATCTTTGACAGATATCTTGTTCTGTCCTCTCTCTCTCTTACACTTTTCAGCACAAGCCCAACTGAGAAAACTGCAGAGTCAACATGTTTATATTTAAGCCTGAATATGTATCAGTGTTTCCCCCATCAGGCCTTTAATCTTCAGTCTTCAGATACCCATAATGGCAGCCAAAGTGTGCTGGGGAGCAAGTTCAACACAGAGCCTTAAGAATTTTTTTAATAGGCAAAAGTTGATATTGGTAGATTTTTGCACCAAAGGTATTGCAGTGAAAAGTGGTGGCTTTGATTTTTGGTTTTCTTTTGTTCTTTTTTGGTCCAAATCTAGTCTTTTTAGAAGCTAAATGTAAACAGATTAAAAAAGCTGAGATTGAAACAAAGTAATTATCATAGAATCATAAAATGGTAGGGGTTGGAAGGGACCTCTGGAGATCATCGAGTCCAACCCCCTGCCAGAGCAGGATTATAAATATTCAAACTCTGTGGTAGACCCAAACTGAATATTTTAAATATTATCTTTATTGTGTGACAGTGTTGTAACTTCTGTCATTTTGCCTGATTTAAGTGGGAATGATCTGAAATAAAAATACTTTCTCAGATCATTAAACACTTTTCCATGTTATATTTATGAAAAAATTATGAAATGAGCTACAGAATATTCTATTAGCATGAGATATTTGAGTTTTACTGAAAACTAATGGATATTTACTGCAGTTCAAAGCTCACACAAACATAGTAATATGTGTAGATGATAAAGCTACCACTAACACCCTTCAGGCACAACCGTGGAACCAATTTTGGCAATATTTTTTCATTTCTGGATGATGCACTGGACCTAACAGAAATATTATTTGGCTTTGTTTCTTTTTTCTGTTTGTTTCTTTTTGTTTGTTTCATTGCAGAGTGACTACTTGTACTTACCCAGTAATTCTGTAAAAGGGGCTGTTGTTACGAGTATTGAGCAGTGACACTGTGGCTTCCCACTTCCTCTGACATCTGAGTTGTGTTGGTTCCTCCAGCCAAGCTTTTAGCCACATTTCTGTCTTTACAGGGTAGATGATTGTTCACTGCAAAAGCATCCCCTTTGTGTCTGTGTGAACCTACTGTTAGGAGACAGTGGGCTAGAAGGCAGGACTTGAGAACAGTTAAAAAATGAAAAAAAAACCAACTAAAAAGCCACACCCCAACCCAAAAGAGTATGTTCAGCTCATTTCCTCACCTGAAGACAAAGTAATAAGTTAGTGAGATTACTTGTAGAAGCAAGTTTTTATTTCAAGAATTCAAGTGTTTTGCTAGTATGAGTTCTGAGAGGAGATCTACATCACCTCTTATTCATACTCCTGCTGTGTACCTGTGTTTAGCCAAGAGGAAACCTAGAAGTTGTGCTTTTGAGGGAAAATATGCACATTGAGGTGTGTGCTTTAACTGTCCAAGTGTTTAAGATTTTATTTGACCACTTACCTATAAGGAGTTTTGGTATAAAAATGTGTTCCTGTTTTGACCCAAGAAGAAAAAGATATTTTTGTTTGCACTGTTGAATTCTCTGGCCACTGTTTATTATTATGGGGTTTAAGTTTTTTAGTGTTTATCATATCATTGTAGCTTCATGGGTGATGATGCTGCTGATGTGATTTATTTTTTTTTAATTATTATTTTTATTTTTATTAAAATGCAAGCATTTGCATCCATGAGGCATATCTTGGTGTTTGAGATATGTAGGCAAGCCATTCGTTCCAGATGGATTTTTGATGGATTTACCTTCTTACAGATAAATGGCTTTATCATTCTTCAGCTTCTCTTGTAAGAAGTTTCCAAGACATCTAGGAAAGAAAATGTACCCCTTCACAGAATAAACACAACCGATATGACATGAAGATAAATACAAGTTCTGCTGTCTGTCCAGAGAGAATCATCAAGCAGTTTAAAAGATCAGAATATAAGCTCATTATGAGTGGCTGCTTATTTAAATATGCTCATTTCACTGAAGGAGGGAACATTTTGATGACAGGTTGTTGACCGACACTGATCTTGCATCTTCATGCAAACAGAATTATTCTGTATTTAATAGCTGTGAAGTATGTCTCAGTCAGTTGGTCATTCTGTATAGAATTAGTGAGTGTGCTTTATCTGGACTATTGTGTGGGAGCTCGTATCCTTCCTGTTTGGATTAATTGCTTGGAGATCCATCCTTATATATGCCAAGTATTATTGTTAATAGCCACAACCTAGGTATGCTTAAAAGCAGAATCAGGCTGTTGGAAGAGGAAGTTTTTGGTATACTGGCATCAAGAACTGGAGAGAGATGCCAGCAGGATAATGCTGTAGTTTTTGTGGTTTCATGCTCTTTAGAAAAACATTGCAGTACAATAAAATAGAAACTTCAGCTGCAGTGAGCAGCTGTAAAACCCAATCGTGGTAACCTTGCTTGTGCTGACATTGTTCACAGCCCCAGGGCAGGCCCAGCCTCGTGGGAGATGGGACAGGGTCTATCTTCCCTGGCAAGTCTGCCTTTCCTTGCTGTGTGTATGCTGGTGTAAAGCAGCATGTAAAGGTAAAATTTTTAAGAGTTATAAGATGTCATGTAGACCATGGTGAAGCTTATAGTGGTGTCAGGGTAGAAAGAATGCCAAAAGATGGTTTTATTTTCCTCTGGGGTTATTGTGTATTTCTGTGGGCCCAGAGGTTTGGTTTGGTTTTCAGTGCACACCCTTTCAAGGGTCTGTACACTCACAGAAATAAAAAATAAGACATGTTTGCTGCATTCTGCAAATCACCAGGTAAATTAGAAGATAAGTGACTCGAGGGAAAGAGCTGCTACAAAACCGACAAACAGCAGGTTTCTGTTTTCCACTCCCCTCTGCCATGTCTGGAGCACTGACGGTAATTCCTGGACCTGGGAAAGAGGACATAAAGAATACAGCAGTTTGCTGTAACTGAACCGGCTCAGGGGAGAAGTGCAGAAGAAAATATAATTTTAAAATACTGATGTCCTTTTCCTTTGCAAGTTTTCTACCAACTTTTGTTTAAGAAACATCTCATGAGATCCAGTGGAATTGACTCCGATTGGCTTCTTCTTTCTGTCTGTTATGAAGTGATGTAGGAAATTGATATTCAGTGACACGCAAACTAGAAAAGTTAGAATAAGCTATAAATATTTTTCTCTATGCTTTTTTTTTTTTTTTTTTTAATCCAGGTAATTATCTAGTGAGGCAGAGGATGTCGCTGCTAAATAGATGATTTTACTTATCAAATAAAATCTTACATCTTCTCTGGTGTATTCTCTGGATAGTTTTTATGCAATTGTCACCCCCAGTGTCCCATGCCCTCCCACGCACTCCTGTGTTGCTGCATGTTCTCCTGGCTGATCATAGCCTTGTTGCTGGCAGAAGCGCTCTCCCCTCTTTTTGTCTGTCCCAGTCTCTAGTGATAGTACCCTACTTTATAGCAGGGCCTTCAGTTGCACTTGCAATGAAAACTACAAGTAATCACAAATAATGATTTTTACTCTTGTGTCTGCCACTTTTCGAAGTATTGTGCTCTACAAGCTTCAAGAAAAATCCATTTGTGCCTGCCTACGTAGCTCACACGTACATGTATTTCTTAGAAGAGAGATGAAGTGGCTACTTAAATTGTCCTGGAAACAGTGGAGAACCCTTTTGCCAGAATCATGAAAATCCTGCTAGAAAAATGTTAGTTTCTTTACACAGGGTGAATAATGCCCTAAAACAACTTATTTCAAATATTTTCCCTGGTAGCATAAACGTTATTTGTCAAATGGATTTTAAAAATACCATAGAAAGAAGTATGTCCTACTGTAGGAATGGGAAACTAGAATGTGAAAGTGCAGCTGTATTTGCCCTCGTGGACCCATGTTCTTTCCTAGGATTTCTCCATAGTCAATATTTAATTTAGTTTCACAGTTCCTATTTTCCCTGTTCTGTTTTTTTCTGTTTCTGGCTAATGGAATTCTATAAAAGAATACAGGTCTGTATGTGAAGGGTCTGCTTGTCATCAATACACTTTTAATAGCATAAATAGTATGTCACCTTTTAAATTCAAAGTATTAGTCATCAACAATTTCAATTTTGTTATTATTTTAAATGTCAGCATCTAGAAGTAGACGTAATAAAGCATGGAAGCTCATGAGTTGTGAAGCTCATAGAGACTCTACTTCTTAAGCACCAATTCATTCACTTGTGTGGGCAGATAAAATACTGTGGTTTGACCCCTTCCTGCTTCTCCCTTCTTCTAGGACACTCCATGGAAATGATATTTCCAGTGTTCCTGAAGGTTCTTTCAATGACCTGGTATCCCTGTCCCATCTGTAAGTACTTCTGTCTGTGTTCATCTGTTTGATTGATGATTTCACATTTATAAAGCAGTACCTATTACTACAAATTAAAGATTGTGTAGCTTTTCTGGGTTTTTTCCTGCTCACTTTCCATATTCTGCTCTGGATATTCATAGTGCATCTGTTCAAAGAAATCATAAAAAAAAATAAATACCAAAACCTGTTGCTATTAGTTAGCAAAATATTTTCTTAAGGAAAGCCAAATGAGCAAATGTGACAGTTTCCTCTTCTGTGGACTTTGTGTTTAAGGCTTTTTATCAGCATTGTCTATGTGAAATGCAGAGTGTGTTATGGTCTAAGAGTGAGACAGGAAACCTCCCACAAAGAGCAAATACTGAGCAAATGTGAATTCTTTGCTTAATAAGTGTCATATGTTTTGCATGCTGAAATGTCAGTATATGAACTTGTTGATGAATCACTACTTCAGACATCTATTTAATCATATGGAAATTGGTCATTTCACAGCATTAATACTTCATTCCATAATTTGCAAAACTTATTAGATGTTGCAGATATTTCAGGAAATTGGTATTGTGTTGGTGGAGGTCCAGAATATTCAGAAATGCAGTTCAGCTGATGAAAGACCTGTAAAGACAAATAGCTGCAATTGGTAGAAAGTAAACCTGAAGTGTAACAATTGGTGCCAAAAGGGTGAACAGAAAATATTTTGTCCCAGAGATAACTTGATACTTCACATGATTAGACAATAGATGTAAAGGAAAAGTAATTTTGTGTAGCATGTTTCTTGCTTACTGTCCTCAATCAGGGGGTTGGGTATGTCTTGGCCACTTTGTGAAGCGACTGGTTCCACAAGTTGATACAGATATTTTCTGCTCTGATGCATGTGAGTTGCTGTCGATGTATAGACACATATTTACACACATTTAACATAGGGTTTAGATCTCTGTTTCTCTCTTTGCAACCATAAACATGCCCTCCAGAACGTTCACCTGAACACAAGGTTCAGCTCATATTTGCACATTTTCTGGATAGCAAATACGTCCTCAGACTGTTTATTTCTCTTTAACAGTTTTCTGTCTCAGTTTCTCTCTGGACAAAAAAAATATTAAAGATAACTCAGATTAGTGGGGACAGAAATCATATGTGAACAAATGGGGCAATTTCAACTTCAGTTGAGAAATAATGTTTCAAGCTTACCTCAGTATCTAAGTCAGAGAAAATACTTGTTTTGCACAACATGTATTTCTTCATGCTTCCAAGTATAGTCAAGTCATTCTGTGTGTTGTTTTGGAATAAAAGTCTGACCGAGCTGAAGCGCTGTACCTCCTTCTGGAAGCACAGTAACACCTTCCATACTGGGAATCTGCCTTCTAAGGGTATTTTTAGAACTTGAGAGATAAACATATCATGCCCCATTTGTTTGGATTTTCCTCAGGGTTTACTTTAAATGGAGTGCAGATACAATTTTCCTGGGTAAACCATTCACCTGAGGGAGTGATAAAAACCCCTTTGGCCCAATACAATCACTGCAGTCTATCTATTTAGATATATGTGCTGCCAGAAATGTAAAATACACAAAGCTCAAATGAACAGTAATAAATAGGATCCATAAAATAAATAAGACCTGTCTAGGGTGTAATTTGCACAGTTGAACAATTGGATTTTACAGTGCAATTGTGCTCTCCGGTTTCTTAAAGAGGATTCTGAAACTTTCAACAACCACAATGATTTTGTGTGCCAGAAAAAGCTGTGCTTAGTCAAACGAAGTCATATGTAATTGAAAAGAAATTAATTTTGAGCTCTTCCTGATATATAGATCTTCAAGGAGAAAACACACTTGGGATCGTTTTGAAAATGATACAAGGGGTTGCTGCTCATCAAACCCATGATGCACGGAGAATAAAATTTCGTGTTAAATTTACAAGCTGTGTGGCTAAGGGTAGGATGGGTGTTATGGCTGGAGAAGGCTGACTACCAGGGTGTTGGGCAAGAGGATCAGCCTGGGCCTTCTGCATCAGTACAGTTGGGGCTGGGGATAAGGTATCAAATTAACCTTTAGTATTGTGAAGAAGTATTTGTGTAGTATAGGCAAAACTATTGACTTTAGTCAGTCTTTTGCAATAGCTTTACATTGGTGCACAATTGGAAGAAGAAAACTGAGATCGAGATACTTCCTTCACTTTTTTCATAGCTATTTAAAGCCTACAAGGAAACGTTCACTGAATTTCCTTTACATTGTAAATATCAGATAGTTGCAATGTAACTATTATAACAAACTATGTAGAGGAAAGTTTGTGTATGTTATACACACACTGGTTTCTTTACTGTTTGTTACTTTATTTACTCGAATCATATAATCATCTTTTTAAGCCGTGACTCTACTCAGTCGCTTAGTCCGGGGGCAATGATGAATATTTTACAGCACTACTGAAAGAGCACATATATTAATACTTGAAAAGAACCCAAAATCCATTGGGGTAGAACTGATACGTCCTCAGGTCAATTCCTGCATTCCCTGTCCTCACCATACACAAAGCTCTGTAAGTGATTCAGTTTCCCAGGTACTGTGCGCACACAAACTGACCCCTCGGCGCTCCCGGGACTCCCCAGAGAAACCCTTGGTAAAGGATGCTGTGTACAGCAGGTACAAATGCATCAGACGTATTTTCCATGAACAGCTCATATTCCTAATCCTGTTGAATCAGCTCATCTTTACTCAAATTACTCAAATTTGTTAGCTACCTATAAAAACAAGCAGTCCCCTCCTCTGTTTCTCCACGTCATCATGACTAGGGTTATTTTAATTGACTTTTTTCTGAGTTGCCTCAAAAAAAAAAAAGTGTCTGAACAGAAATATCTGCACAACATTTTGAAAATGCTGCTGGTGGTATTTCATTACAGCATGAGATATTTTTACCTTCTGGAAATATTTTGCTGTAATGGGCAAAGACATAGAGAGAAGATGTTAGAACTCGTGAATGAAAATACAAAAATTCACTATAGTTTCTAGAAATGAAAAAAGCCCCAAACAGCACAATGCCACAAACAAAAGAACAGAAAGATACATGAGATAATTCCTGCAGTTGTACAACAGTGTTATTAGTAATCATTTCTAGTGTCTGTAGAGCAGCTTTATTTTTAATGTAGTTTATAAAGATTAATTAACATGATAACTAACTTGCCATTGTCCTCCCACTCCCGTTTTATATATGGCAGTTGCTCAGTGCCAAAGTTAATTTCTCAGTGCAGCTTTCACTGCTGCATTTTGTTTGACCTTGGACAAGTGAGCCAGTTGATCACAGTTACAGGGTCAAAAAGTCAACCCAGTAGGTTTTTTTGCCATTTTAAGCAATAGATTAACAGAAGGAATGGATGGATATTTTTTAATACTGTGCTGCAGTACACATTTAATTTTGATGAATGAGCCCTAGACAGGGTTTGAACCTATGAACTCTCATTATGGATCTGTCTAGGGCACGGTGGGTTCATTAGTCACTCCAATAGAAATGTATCAACAAATTTCCCGAGGTTTCTATCTTAATATCCTGATATGGTTTTATTTGAAAGAAGCTTGAGTTTAAAATGCCATCTTAAAAGTAGTTTATAGCATATGCAGAAGTAGTAAAGTCTAAAACCCAGTTTGAATCACTAGTTTCTTTAGTATCTCCCCACTGTGTTATCTTCATTTAGTTAATTTTCTTTCCATGGCAAGTCAGGTGCTGTACAGCTAAAGCCTTACATTTACTTTCAGCCACATAATTTCAGACTTCCGATATGCATTTATTGATGCTTGCAAAAAGTAATTGTTTTTAAACAAGTTTAACAAGTTCTGTGAATTATAATTACACTATGTGATTGCATCTACTTCAGCCATATGACCTAACTCACGTGCTGGGTTAACCAGCAAATGTGTTTTCAAAGCCATAAACAAACCTAGCAGACAGCAGGTTGCTGTTCTGAAAACAGGGGGATCCTCTGTGTGTGTTTCATCTAGTGAAGAGACATCAATGTGAGTCACCAGATCCAATCTAAATGACACAATTTACTATTAAAATATACTCATGAAGGCCAAAGAGTTAAATAAAGGAAACCAATGTGATAGATTGGATGAAAGCAATATATCTGACAACGTTTGAGAAGTGATTTGTTGTTGGGTATTTATACAACCTCCCTAACTGATGATGGGAAGAAAGAAAAAGAGTGGGAATACTGGAGGAGATAAATCTAAAAGACTTCCTGAATACTCAGAAGATGTTTCCCACGTTTTGGAGTAAGGCATTCCTGTAAAAGAGTAGAGTAATGTGCCTCTGTGAGACTGGGGATGTTTTCTTTGCTTGCAAGCCAGAATAACTGCTGTTTCTTGTTTTACCCCACCAGGGCTCTCGGCACCAACCCTTTGCACTGTGATTGCAACCTCCGCTGGCTTTCCGAGTGGGTGAAGGCAGGGTACAAAGAGCCAGGGATAGCCCGCTGCAGTGGCCCGGACACCATGGTGGACAGGCTGCTGCTCACAACACCAACCCACCACTTCCAGTGCAAAGGTGGGAGCGAGCTGGGAGGCTCTCTCTTCTGTCCTTCTGCTTTTCCTCATATACAGTGCTTTATTTTTATACTCTTGCAAGTTGCTTGGTTTTAAAATGAGTTTAGGGGTGAGTTGGGTTTGGCCTTCATTTTCTGGACCAACACGTTCCACTCAAGGTGAATTTTCAAGTGTGCTTCCACAAAGTGCAGTTAATTGCACCACTGGAAGGCCAACCAGCAGACCTCAGAAAGAGTACTCTTGTTGCTCCCACTGGATTATATAATGGCAAATTATCATATAGGATGTTGCTAGAATTTATCTGAGAAAATAATTTGGTTTTGGCCTTCTACCTACCCCAGAAAACTTTGATAAAATAAGGGTTCTTTTAAAAATATAGAGCACTCTAGTCATTATGTCCATTTACTTGAAAACTGAGAAGTTGAGAATCCTTCTGGAAAGCAAGTGTTTACCAAAAGCACATTTTCATTTGAAGATCTGCAAAGTGTTCTCACCAGCTTTGTATCAAAACCTGTAGATTATGGAAAACGTTTCATGTCTGAATACAACGTCCCTCCCCTCAGGAGAGGGTTGAGGTGCCGCTGTTAACGACGAGGGGCAGTTAATGGCAGGGGGGTGCTGCAGTGGAGAGCAGTTAGGCAAATGGTAAGGAGCACACTGATTTTTGTGGATCAAGTAAGCAGCTTATTACTGGCTGTATATCAGGATATACCTGTATGCTCTTACTGTAAAACATGGTTTGGAGGTATGCATATGTTAAGAGCAAGTATTTGAAGATGGACCTATAATTATAGTGGAAGAAATTGGTCAGTAGCATCTCCTAGAAATGGAAACGAGGGCATAAAGCTTGGGTTTGTGTCTCAGAGTGCCACGCACATTTACAGGACTGTGTGGCAGCAGGATTTTGTAGAGGCTGGGATTAAACTGCTGAACAAACAAATGATGGCATTGAGGTGGGTCTAGAACACGGGTTCCCAAGCCTGAGCTGATTGTTATGTCCTTTCAAATACATTTTTAGTAACTGTAACCTTATAATTTAATTACTTTGAAATGTCAATCTCAAAACTGTCAGAACTTTAATTATCAGAACCACAGGCTTCATAATAGTTTCTCAAATGTGAAGTACAAATATACCATAAATACTAAAAATACCAAATAATGCTCTTGTTCATGTGATGTCAAACAAAGACATAGGTAAAGACAACGATAGTATTGACATATCAAACAGGGTCTGAAAATTAATCCAGAAAGAGAAACCAGATGACTTCTTCATTCTAAAACTGTGATAAATCAATAGTTACACTCACTTTCTCTCGAAACTAAGCGAGCAACTTTTAGGCAAGAGAGAAGCAAACCTGTGATCCGGACTATTAAAAACAGCTGTACGTTTTTTATGTAAATATTATTTGGTCCCCTAGATAGCTGTTGGGCTTTCTGCTATTCCAGCTGTGTCCATGGCTCACTTTATCTGAATGGAAAAGGAGACAAAAGTATTGATTTGGAGGTGGTCTTTAGGCAAACAGAAACTATTGATGGTTTGGATGAGTGGCACTGTAATCCCAAGAAGCTCCAGGTCCTATAAAAGATCACCTCTTCTCGTCACAATACATATACTTGTTAAAAAAAATAAATATATATGATTTGGTAATCTAACTGCACCACTTTCTTGTGTGCGTGCTTAATATGCAAGGCCTCGTGCTATTCTGCCTGGCCATTGGTGATGCTCTTTTAAAACACGAGGATTTATTACAGTGCCAAGTGCAGGTTTACCCTCGGGCTGGAGCCATGTGCTGCCCTGTGGCAGGGCACGGTGTGGCCTGGGTTTCTCCTGCAGCTGCATCACCCTCTCTTTGCTGAGCTGTAGCTGTGACATGTGCCTGCCAGCAGAAGAGCGAGACACTCTGTGGGGTGACACGGAGTGTCCAGGGCCATGTCTGTATTTCTGTTGGTGTAGATTCAGTCCCAGCCCAAGTACTGCCAGTGCAAAGCTCAGGGTGTGCTGCGATCCCCAAGTCCCTTTAAAAGCTTGAGTCATTTCAGCACAAGTCAGCCCGTGCTGAGCTTAGTATCTTGAGATGCTTGTACAAAGGTACTGCAGAGATGTCCTCTGTGACCTCCAGCAATATTTACATTAAGAAAGTAGAGTTTAACTCATCCTTGTTAATATGTTTTTAGCCTATGACTGAACAGAAGGTTATGTCTCAGCAGAGCCAAGAAAATAAAAGTATGTAATGTGCAAGTCATGCAAACTCGGCTCTGCTTTTTATTAAATTGCCCTCCTAGTTATGCAGTAGAGGAAAGGAATGTGCTGGGCTGAGGGCATTTGGCTGTATGGATTTATAAATCAAATCCACAAGGGCAAACTAATGAACTACTTAACTGCTAGGAACTAACACTGTTCTTATTAGCTCCTACATTGATTAGCATTGATCTATGCCATAGGAATAAATGGAAAATTTACGTGTGTGCATATTATGAAATAAATAAATAATAGGACAAATTCTGACTTAGTGACCTCTAAATCTAGAAAAGCAACACTGCTGCCTGTCTCATTAGCTCTCCAAGGAAGTACCTTCATATATTCTTCATATATTCTACCTTCAAGGCAAAAGTAGATTAGATATGTCACATTCCACCCCCTGTGAGTGAAAGAAATTTGGATGTTACTTCCTCTTGCTGTCCTAACTCCAAGGTAAAAACATGTATGGCATTTAGTTGGACACAACCCCAAATATAGGAGAGGACAACAGCAGTCTTTTATTTCATTTTTTGGATTTGTTACTTTTTCTGGATTTTTTTCCTCATTGTTGCATGTTGCACTCTGCAATCAGTGGCCCTGAGGACACCTCCATCGGTATAGGGTCAGGATATAACCTTTCTGTTACAAGTGCTTTTCTGCTGAGACTCCATTTCTGTCATGTTCTTGCTCCTTGTTGGTACTGTGCAAGTGTTCAGAGCTAATAATGAAGGTTTATATCTCATACAAGACAGTCCAAAGCATATCCTGGAAGGGATTTTTATCATCATTACTTTTGGTAACCTTCTAGAGCTCCACCTTCTCTCTAATATCAAGTATTAACTTCTTTTCTTCACTTTAAGGATATTTCACGATTTACTCCTCCATATCATTTATCATATAAGAACAGAAGCTCCGTGCCCACTTCGGATTAGCACAGGATCAATTTGAAGCTATTTTAAAATGTATTTCCTTAAAAATGAAATAAAATTATTTAAGGGTCTTTACTGCCTGATATAATTGAAGCCTTTTTAAAGTGTTAGGTTTTTTTTTTTCATGGATAAAAGTCATCAACTCAATAATGTAGCCATTTCAAAATCACTATTTCTTTAACTGTAAATATAAATGTCTAAATCAGCTTTCCATAAAATCTCAACAATAAAATATTGATTGACCTGGTACCCCAAATATACTTAGTATTGTATTGATCTGTGTTCATTTTCCTGCTCACCCACAAATATCATTACTTCTCAGGAAGAATACTGTTTAAAAATGTGACTCACTAAATCACATTTATGGCCATTTAAATATGGCCACGTGCATTTACCTGCAAGCATTTACATTTTTGCATACTTGTCTTTGTTGCATTTTGCCTGGAGAGCTGAATGTTGATAATCAATCTTCTGGGCAGAACAGGAGGAAAAGAAGTTTTGAACTCTTAAAATTAAGGATGGTAGAACACTTTACACCTAAATATTCCCATAAGCCTCCAACTAAATCTTTCTTATGCATGTTTTTTATTTCTGCTGTTGCATCTGCACTGTCATTCTTCTTACCAGCCATAGAAATGTCACGCTATAGTTCCCCAGGGGTAGCTCTTGCAGAGTTTCCAGCACCGAGAAAAGGAAAAATTGCTGAAAGCCATATATATATAAGCCCACTCTCAGGAGATTCCCAACATGTGTTTTCAGAGCTGATGTTTGCATGTTCAGGAGAATATAAGCATCATTGAGACTTGCCTAGCACTTGATTTAAGTACTTAAAACCTCCCTGATCCCTGGGAATCCCATGCTGTTGTGTAAAGTTGCACCCGCAGCATGTGCATTTGTGCCAGTGCAGGGTGAACACTGCATTAGGGGGGAAAATGTATGTGTGAGTATGGGAAGTATTAATATTGTAATCCAGTCTATTAATACACTGTGCTTTGCCTTTCCAGAGCCAGTGGATATCGCTGTTGTGTCCAAGTGTAACCCCTGCCTCTCCAATCCTTGCAAGAACAATGGGACGTGCAACAATGATCCAGTGGACTTTTATCAATGCACTTGCCCTTTTGGCTTCAAGGTATGAATACAAATGATCTACATGAAAAGCAATAAAGTGTTCCCCATCCCTTCTGTTTTCTTAATTGTCGTACCACGAGAAGTCAATTTTACAGGCAACTGAGCCTAAAGGATCCCTTGCTCAAGCAGATTGTGTGTGACCTTTCAGCTGCACCCACTACAAATTTTATTCTGTGCAATGGGAAAGGCATTTCTTTCTCCCTGTGCTGTGACTGTACAGATCATCCTGAGCAACCTGCTCTAGCTGACTCTGCTTCGAGCAGGATGATTGGACTAGAGGATCTCAAGGGGTCTCTTCCAACTTTGGGCATTCTCTGATTCTGTCATGTAGACATCTGTATGAAATGGCAAGTTGGTTTTATCTTCCTATTAATTTCTTTTCTTTTGCCAGCAATGTAACCATTTCATAGGTTGTCAGGCCAAAGAGGAGGCAGCTCAGACAAGAATTTAGGGCCAGTTTAGTCCACAATGACAGAATATTGATACCCGTTACTTTACATCCCTCTTACACAGAGTGATTAGCAGAAAGGTGACCAGACACAATCACTATCTCAGCTGTCTCTGGCTTGTGAGCACTAACGTCTGTAGGGTGACCTGCAGATTCTGTAGATGCCAGGCATGGTGAGCATGCAGTGTCTGTTTCTTGATAACACATTGGAAAATTGGAAAATTATGTTACTGATGCAGTTTATTTGGTAGTGATGGATAACTTCCATTGTTAACACTGCATCATGAGAGCTTATGGCTACCAAGACTTTGTTTCAGAGTTGATCTAGCTGGAAACCTAGCTCAGTAGTCAGTAGCTGAAGGATTAAATGTAACTACAAAATGAGGCATATGATCTGTTTACCGTCTGGGGGAGATCGGATGTTACGGCCAAAGAAGTAGGTTGTGTCCTGTCAGCTGTGATTTTATTTGTCTTATTGGGTAGTTCTTACAGAGTCTTGGTCAGTTGAAGCACATGCTCATAAAACACAGAGTAATAAGAACTGTAGGGAAAAATACAGAAGGGTAAAACCAGACATACGCGTGGGAAGCAAGCACAAGCATCCATGTCTTACATTTCAGGTAGGAATTAGGAATTGGTTCTGATGATATCATCATTTCCCTTCTCTGTTTGCCTAGGATACATCCCAGATGGTAACAGAGTAATTGTGGTAGATCCTTAAAGCACTGGAAAAGGGAAGATGTAAAGCTCATTTCTTCCAGCTCACCCCAGTGCCCCTACGCCTTGTACTCAAGAATAACAATAATTCTCCTAAATAATTGAAAAAGACATTGGAAATTTCCTCTCATTAAAAATCCTTCTACCCATTGGCATATCAATCAGCATCTTTTCTAAGGTCTTAAAAGACCACGTTGTCAAAAATTCATTTAGCTGAAACTAACTGCTTGTAACAATTGATTTGTCATTGCAATAAGGGAAACGGTGGTTGCTTATCTCCTCAGGTTGAGGAGAGGAATGGTCATTTTAAGTTGACATTTAACATAATCTAAGTTGAATTCTTCAGATGGAACTAGATGACTGTTAAGATAACTTGAGAAGTAAACACTTTCAAAACTAGCAGGAAAATACATAAATCTCTGTGTCTGTCTTACTCCGTAAGGCACATATCATGGAGCACGTACCCAGGTTATTCAAAGTAGAATTTTTTTGGTTATGAACATATCTCTTTTTTTTTTCCCCTGTAGTTTTTCGGGGGGTTTGGTGGTTGTTTGGTTTGGGTTTTTTTACACTATTTCTGTATTAGCAAATGCACTAGTATAGGTGCATTTGTACTGCTAGAAGACATGTTTACAAAAGGAAGATTTATTAACAAGAATAATCCTTATATTAGCAGTCACTTTCTAGTGTGCATTAGACCTCAGTATGCAACATTTTACGTAGAAAGGTTTTGATAAACTCTCCAAGTGACTCAGTTTAAACATCTCATAGAGCACCCAGCTTTTCTCCTCTCACACACACTTTCTCAGGTAACATTCGGTGAATGCAAAACCGAAACCCACTTGTGAGTTTGTAAGCACCAAGCTGTCACCCGAGCATGGCAAAGAGCAAACAGACCCAGGCATGGCACTTTGAGCCGAGTTGAAAAATACTGACTGGAGAACGGTACGGGGAGAATTGGTGGAAATTTAATAAGCAAAAAAAAACTGCGTGTCTTTACCACAGGTTTTTGAATAAAAATGAAATATGACAGGTCCAAATGCAAACCATATGAAAGGAGCACTCTATCTACCACGCAGTACTCCACCAGAGATTCATGCTAATTCAATAACAATACCTTGCTTCCTTCTCACCAGCCAGCACCAAACAGCTCTATCCATCTGGAAGCTATTTCCCAGACCTTGATAAATTGCCCTAAATCTGCCCTCTCAGCATTTGTTTTCCCTTGTTTGATGTAGATTTTGAAAAAATCCTCTGTGGAAGAGTGCATCAATAAAGTGAAAAACCCACCCTTTTTTTCAAATGTCTGCTCATTCAAATGAGCTGACGGCTTCATAATGTTCCCTGGAAAGAGAGACACAGTTGCAGACCACTTTCGGGGGTTCTTATGCTCATGGTACCCTTCAAAAAAAACCCATACACCCACAGACAGCAAGCTACTTAAGTTATCCAGTGCCAGACTGGTGCCCGATGGAATCAGAAGCCTCTGCCTAGTAACTGTAGGTGCAAAAGCCTATATATTTTCACCGTCTCATTGATGATGGCTCAATCTCTGATTTTTTATGATCACAGAATGGCTTTTCTACCCAATCTGTATCTTACGGGTCTTTTAGCTGTATGTAGTCCTGCCCATGATGGGTCTGAGTCACCTTAACAGTGAGAGAACTCATGGACCCCCTGAGCTGAGAGGCCAGTGGGCTGAGCAGTGTGTCTGATGAGGACAGCAATACAGATTGCTCACTGAGGAATGGGGAGGGCTGGGTGCTGAGAGCTCTCTCTGCTGCTGCTCTTTCCTTAAACTGGCTGATGAATGTGTTTGCTGTGGAGAAGCCATGGCTGAAACTTTTGTGGTTGTTCTTTGGGGACGAAGCCCCAAAGAGAGTGGGAGATGGTGTCAGAGTGCCACCTACGGCGACTGGCAGGCTGTGCAGGCTGAGCTCTGGGGTGTCACCAGTGCTGGCAGAAAACCTCTCTTCATCTCACCAAGCTTGTGTTTTCATATTAAACACAGGCATAGGTGTAATTATCCAGTGAAGTTTTGGTTTTGTTTTCTTTTTTTTTTTTTTCCTCTTCTCCGTAGCACTCTTTGAAAGATTATTTAAATAATATGTGTGGTTTAGATTGCGAAGTATGATTACAAGCAGAGAAATGAAGCTTTCTTCTGCTTTAAATGCTGCTGGCCACCTGCAGTGCAAGTGTGTGTGAGTGCAGCTGGTGGCTGGTAAATAGATAACGGTACCGTACTAATTCATTTATCCTGCAGAGGCTGTGGCTTTTATCTATTCCCATTGATATTGTAAAATCGAGCCTATGCGTGTTAGAATTCAAGAGAATAATCAAACTTGCAATCAATAAGCCATTGAGAAAGGATTTACTTGAATAGCTGTAGTAAAAATTCAGGTGAGTGAAACCAGCGCTCAGTGTGCTTTGCTGTATTCTGAAAATGCTCGTTTGGATTTTGTGGCTGATTTTTGTGTCTTTCATACTTCCCCCCCAACCCCCCCTTAAAACTGAGGTAACAACAAATGGAGGATAATTTGCTTTCTTCCACATATGGTTATTTATAGAACTGGGGAAAGAGAGTTTAAAATACATCTGTGTCTTTTCTGAAATGCAAGAACATCTCTGGTCAGGAATATGAAACCAAATACCTGCCTGGGCATCGCCCACAGCCTCTTTGATTGCTCAGAGAAATGGGAGCCTGAGCTGTTGGGCTGCAGACTGTTTGTCAACTCTGGATGCTGCTGTTACTGAAAGCTGTCTGAAATGGGAAGTGAAGGTAGGTAAAAATGAGTGTAGCACATGTCCCACACTTCAGGCAACAGATGCTGATGTGTGTCTGTGGTAGAGTCGCTCAGTAAATTCTATCCAACTCTATTCACCTCCCCGGTGAGTTCAGCCAGCGCCCTGACTTTTCTAGCAGCACTGCCGTATCTGGAGGGTTGGGTTCAAGCAATTTCACCAGTCATCCGGAATGACAGATACAACTGGAAAAATCCTGGGTAAAGCTCTTGGGCTTCGGAGAGGCAGTGTTCTTTGCAGCCAGACTTTTGTGGTGGGAGGCATTATAGTGAAAAGATAGAACGATATTTAGTGAGGAAGCTGGCTCCAAAGTTAGGCTGCTCGGAATTTGGCTCTTCCTCCTCGCCGCCCCCCGCGCCAGGTTTTCATCCTTGGAAACGGGGTTAGAAATGGAGACTCTCAGAGCAGAGTGTCTCTGGGATACGCAGGATTCGTGTTTATCACATGTTGTACACAGAGATGTGTAATGTGACAGTGCTTGAGCGGGTGGACGTAGCTGAGCAGGAGGACTACTAAGCAGGTTACACGGACCCTATAGCATTAGCATGGACTCGGTTCTGCAGCGACTGCAGCATTCGCTCTCCGGGGTGCACATGGCCCTGCCTTTGCTCGGGGCACAGGCAGATGAGGTTGCTGTGCTTGCGCTTTGGTAGCGTGACCTGGATAACCTGTCAGAGTCCTACAATAGTGGCCGTTTGAGGAGCATCCAGCACAGAACTGATCTGAAAACGTAGGTATGATCGTGTTTGCTCCTGTACAGCTATTCTGGCTGGCTCTTACAGCTCAAGGCCAAGACAGTGCAAGTTTATTCCAAAGGGTGGTTTCTCAGTTGGGCTGATTTAGGTGGGGGTTATGCGGCTGTAGCCGGGTGTCGGGTTTGGCTGCTGACATGTGCCAGCTGTGCGAGCGTCCCTGCCTAGTTTGTTAGGCTAATACTGTTTGGAAACGTAACCCCGTGCTTTTGCTTCATTGGATCTATTAACATAGGCATATGAGTCCACATATACATCATTCAGTGCACAAATAAATCTCCCGAGTTGGAATTGCAAAAGGAGGAGAAATTGGAAGGAACTCTTAAACCAGCCTGCCCTTGTCCACGTGAGACAGGAGAGCAAGCGTCTCTGCCTTCATGTGTTGCTCTGTCTCGGCCTCTTTCCTCTCCCGGTGTCGGGGTCAGAGGGACAGGCAGTGGAATGTAAGCTCAATGCCAAGTTTTCACATGAAGAAATCAGTGCAGCAAAATGCTGTTTGTGTGAGGTGATTCTGCCTTGAACTTTGAGTCTAATAAATTCTCCTGGAGTGTGTGTTTATGTGATCTGGGGTGTTTTATTCTGTGTTTGTTTGTTTTAACCATACTTAAAATACTTATTAATGAATGTTGAAGAAGCATTTTCCACTCTTAGTAAAATAAAGCAGAAAGCCTTTAGGGATGAGGGGTAATGGGTGGCCGTGTAAAATGAGCAGACCTATATTTATGTATGGATTTTAGGGCAAACACCAGTGTCAGCAGTAGGTGGTTATAATTTCATATAATGCTCCTAGGGCAGAAAAATAACTGTAGACATCACAACATTTTCCTGTGCATCCTTATTCCGTAAAACTTACCATGCATCAGTCAGACTTGTGTTTCTTGCTTTTTTGCCCTTTCTGTTCTAGCAGGTCTAAAGCAAATGGAGATTTACATCTAGAAGAGCATAGAAAGGAAAGGCTTGAGGCGGGGTTGCTGCCGCAGTTGCTGGCTGAAGGTGGTGAGGCACGCAAGCACCAGCCCCGTACGGAACGCAGCGTTGCGTTGTGGCCTGCCCTAATGAGGGCTCTTAACAATAAAGCCAGCTCTGAAAAAGTATTTCCATTTTTGTTAGGCCAGCAAGAAAGCAGATGTTGAGCAGCTTCGGGCGTTTGCTGTGTGTGTGTGTTCGGTGCTGCACCAGGAGAAGCTGCTGAGCAGTTAGGGTCAGTGGGAAGCCATAAGCCGTGCCCACTGGTCATAGTCATTCTTGTGTCACTGTGGATTGTGTCCCTGTGTCCCCGTCCCCGCCCCCCGCCCCCCGCCTCGCTCGCGAGTGTCTTTTTTTTTCTTTTTGTG
>WTSP01024945.1:0-36476 GCA_025331215.1 Actenoides lindsayi | reverse complement strand
TCTGAGCAGTTAGGGGCCGGGGGAACCCCTAAGCCGGGCCCCCTGGGCATTGTCCTTCTTTTGTCCCTTTGGGTTGTGTCCCTGTGTCCCCCTCCCCCCCCCCCCCCCCTTTGTTTTTACTACAGTTTTTTTTCTGGTCTAGCTCTAAACGCCTTAAGAGACCAGACTTCCAATCTTTCTTTTCCCAGGGTGAAAGAAAAGTTTTTATTGGCATTTAGTCTGAATTTCAGGCTCTTGTTTTTCTGTTTGCCTGGTCCTATTACACTAAATAATATTTTTTTCTTCCTCTGTGGTTTGTCTGTCTTTCAGGTGATTGCTGGTTGCTGTAACTCTGCTTAATCAAGTTCTGTTTAACCAGCTCTTAATTTTCTGCATCCCACTATTTCCACATAATTGAATCAGTTGAGGTAGTTGGTCACAGCTGAAAATCCTTATTGTTAGATTTTCTTGTGATTGTCTGTCATCTGTTATCCTTGAGGCTTTCTTGGCATTAGCTGTACTTGACGATACGGCTTTTGGGTTTCTTTTGTTGTCCAAGAACATGAACAGAGATTGTCCTAGGAGGTTAATTGCCTTATTTTCCCCTTTCCTCTGGGGATGCTGGAATTGGTCAAGTTGCTGTAAGCAGGCTCAGCTGAAAAGAAAACTTTCTTTGTCGCGTGAGAGTGAACTCTTTCGTGTCAATAGAAATGCCAGACGACTTGGAGAATTAGTGGATTCCTGTGTAGGAGTAAGTGCCCGTCCACTGCAGGCAGAGCTGTACCAAAGCTCTCAGCTCTCCCTCGCTGGCAGTGTCAGGCTCCAGCACCCAGCTGGTGCTGGGCAGATACCTGCCTCTGTGGCTCCCCAGCATCCCCTCCTTGAGCTTCCGAGCACTTGGGGGAGAAATGGTGCGCTCCCCCTTGCTCATTGTCACATGGGCATCTTTGATTTCAGAAAAATTCAGCCTGAAAAATCCATCTGCGGGTTTGATTCTGAAAACATTGCTCTCTGCCTGGGTTACCTGTCACGGGCCAGCCCGCTCTCACATTACAGTCATGGTTGATGCCAGAAAGGCTCCCTGGTATCTCTGACCTGGCAAGACTTGCAGGGGAAGCTTTAGAGCAAGCTGCCACAAGCGAAACAGATTAGCCTGGCATTTTCACTGATACAAGATGTATTTCAGTGTGAGAGCTTTTATCAGTACAGAGCTGCTCTGAACCAAAAACCTGCATCCTTACAAACAGGGATACACCCACAAAAGTGTCTTCAAATGGACTGTCACTCCTCCAGCATCTTTAGCTTTATCTGTTTCAGAAATCTAACGGAGAGGTGTTTTTTAATCACACAAGCCCTGCCTCGTGTTGGGTTTCACTAGGTTCCTCCATGTAATGTGTTCCTCCTCTCTCATGCAGGCTGCCAGCCTCCAGTAGTTTAAGTGTTAGGCATAGCTTAATTGCCTTGAGCAATAGGATTAAAATACAGCAAATATATTTTATTTAGTAGAAATTGTGTTTTCTATAGAAAAGTTGAGTCTTTGTAACTTTCTCTACAGTGTTCACGTTGAAAAAGAGGACTTGGCTTTTGATAGACTAAGAGGGAAAGTTTTGTTGTCACTGCAACATCTATCTTAAAATAAATAGGCCCTTAAGTGTTTTGAAGGTTCTGAAACATTGTTTTCATTCATGAATATTGATTGAATTACAGACTACATATGAAATATTCCATGTCCTTTTTACATCAATTATTTTGGGTTGAGCTTGATGTACAGAAGCAACCATGGGCAAACTCAACGATTTTCAGTAACCCTGATTTTCTTCTACATCTCCCAAAATACTCTCACAGGGATCTGCATCAGCTGCTTGATCGAGGAACCTTGGAAGATCTAGAGCACTTGCCCCATTCAGTTTGGCACCTCGGGACTCTGTTCAGATATGTGCTACGTGAATTGACTCCATGATAGATTAATGACATGTCTTCTGTCATTAATTAAAAGCCCAGAAGACCATTGAAACCCAAAGTGCTTATATTAGGAGAGGTTTAGAAGGACAATCAGGATTTCCATCGTAATGAATATAATTGCAAAATAAACCTCAGATGTCCACTGAGAATTAAATTTCATACTCATAGGAGAAGAATCAGAGTTTTTAAAAAACAATAAGATGAATCCTTGCACTTTGACTTTGACAGGCATATTCTTGATTACTAGCTACAGAGGTAATGGAAGGTGTATTATACCCTGGAGGATCATAAATCTTTCTGATTTAAATAAAATGAGGCTTAAGAGAGCAGGGTTCACCTAATTTGCTATAAATTGACAATTGTGATTTATTAACAAGGACAAGGAAGACACTAAGAAGTGCTGCTGCCCTGCCCAATTATTGTTTAATCAGGTGCCAGATGAAGCTAGACTGGCACAGAAGATAACTGTGCTGAAGGTGGTGGGCTATAAGCAACTCTTACCTGTAGTTTTATTTCAGATGCTTAACACTGTGAAAGTTTTCCGAGGGAGTTAAATCAGCCAAGTGTTGGGATGGGGGTGGTGGGAGCAACGAAAACAACATCAATGCATCTTCTTTTCATAATGTAGCTTCTATGCTGTTTAGAAGATAGGTTTTGTCGTGATGTTTATGAGCAGCGGGCAACTTTTGGGTTGTATTGTGTCAATGTAAGTGCAGCTGTATAAGCAACAATACTGAACTAAAAAATAAAATCAGAATTGTCTAGGTAAATTTGGATTTACAAAACTAGAAATGGATGAAATTATTTACTTTTTCATGTTAAATTAATTGGTGTGTAAACAGCAATCCTCAGGATACACATTTATTACTCCACTGAGACAGACGACTAAAGAGAAATAGTTAATTCATCAGCACTGAGAGTACCCTAACCTGGAGGCATCCAAGGTGTGGATGTCTGTAGCAAGGTCTGCATTCAAGAGGAGTCACAGAATTTTTGTGAACAGCAGATGATCAAAATCTTTCAAGTTCCACCTGGCAATCTAAAAGCAATTTGATCCAAAAGCACTGTGATAGTATCCTTGCCTTGCCAAATAATTTGTATATGTGCCTAAGCAGATGGATCTAACATACACCCTGCCAGCTCTTGTAGTTGTTTGACCTTGCCAATGAGCGTCATCTCCATCTTTTCCAGATTGAGGCTTAGCCATTATGTCCGTGGCCAGAAAGAGCAGAAACAAGAAACAGTATCACCTGAATCTACTGAAGAGCTTCAGACTACCACGTGTAGATATCAGTGTGTAAACTGTCTCTACATACATCTTACTATCAGTGCAATCAGTTAGAAAACCAGTTTCAAATGGTTCCATTAGTAAAATAACAGTAGTGTAATTCCCAACGCTGTAATTTTTAGCCCTTCCTGTGAAAAAAATTTAGATTAATTTTATGTTTTAAAGTTAGTTTTACTCTTCACTCAGTTTGCAATATCTCAAAGTACTTGATAACTAGGTATTCCCTTCACAAAGCTGAGTAGCTGTGTTTGCAGTGATTGCTGAGGTGTCCATCAAGTCCTTCATGCTGCAATTAGCATAAGATGGCATGCTGAATTTCAGAACTTGCTGTAAGGTTTGTAGTACACATAAAACTTTTCTATTTCATGATCTCATTATAGCAAACACTGAGTTTCTTTGCAATGGAAGGCTCGGATATACACAGCTGTGAATGGAACTTGAGAGATTTTTTCCTACCAAACATGTAATTCAGTGTATTGGCTGTGTAGCTGAATTCATGGCATCATGTTTCCTTGGTCAATTATGCAAAATTCTTCTTGTTTTTCTGTTGTATTTATGGCTGCTAAATGTATTTATTACAGGGAAACTGCTGAATACCTCATTCTTATTTTCTTGCTTCATTTTTTAATGGAATTGAGATTTATGGGATAAGACTTTGCTTGTGAGACCTCTTTTTCCCTTCCTGCCCTGGGAATGTTTTAATTTACTTCCCAGTTTGGCTGTTTATGACAGATGGATAAAGTTTTCAGATGGTGAAAAAAGACACTGGTGAAGATGCCGGTAGGTTGAAGGCTGTAGCAGTTTATACCTTAAGTTTATGCCTCATGGGGTAGCTGTACGCCATAACTTCAGGAAAAACTTTGGTCATCGTTCTCACTTTCCTAAGCATGAAAGAAGGAAAACTCAAGTGAAGTATCCACCTCAGAGTTAAAACTGAATTCTCTTTCTGTGCTAAGTGTCTGTGTCTTCTGGTATTTCTGGATGTTTTTTCCCCCTCCTCTCATCCCATCTTATCTCATTCTCTTATATAAAGCATCAGGAATTGTGACTTGTTTACACACTGTATTTAGCCCTCTTAGACCTTTACAGGTCTGAATATATGAATGAGTCCCACTGGCACATGCAGGTGTCATTTTTGCACACGAGCAATCAGCGTACATCAGAAACGTTCAGAAAACTGTGTGCGATAAAATACTTCCCAAGCTCTGTGGAAGCAGAGCAAAGCTGTACATAGGGGCTGTAAGTGTCCATTTTTTCCCTTGATTTCACAACATTAGGAGTTTCAGATTTTAAAGCTGGCAAACACTTGTAAGTTTGAATAACACCCCTGTATACACAGACTCGTAGAACACAGTATACTGCTCAGTTTATCTTTCTGTGGATTTTCCCTTAAGCCTATCATGAAGTGGAAGATTTACTTAGCCTTTTCCCTTAATGTAATGATTCCTTATTAACTTCCAACCAGGACACCCACAAGACGAGTGTGTTAATGTTTGCGAGACTGAGAGTTGGATGTGGATGCATTATTTCTCCTAGTAGGAATGTAAAGCACTAGGTTTGCAATACAGTATCTTTTTAGCTGGTAATTTTGTCTGATTTCCCTAAAAGCTTTAGCTCTATTTAGAGCTTGATAATTAAGTTGTTTATGAAAATTTCCTAATTCTTAATTTAAAGTCTCTATCAACTATATTTGTCTTCATCTCGTATTTTTACTAAACACACGAACACTACCATCTGTTCTCTACATACACCATCCAAATAAAATTTGTTACGAACACATTGTATATTGTTAACAACTTGAATAAACTTTGGTACTACTTTTGTATAGCTCGTTTTTCCAGCACGCTTTAAAACACTGCAGTCATTGAACAAGGCTGTAATTAGCTGGAAAGAGGTCTCCCGTTCACACACCATTGAAGTTGGATAGACTTCTGGCTGTCTGCAGGTGTCTCCATCACTGGCTGGATCATCCTTCTACTGCAGTCAGCAGTGATAGTTTTATATACCAGGAGGTTTCTACCTTGTGCCTGTGGTGAGCTCCCTGCTGCCGCCTCTTATCAGTGCCTGCTGCCATTAGAAACGGGTGAAGGATCACATTAAAGTGGCCAGAGGTCAAATCTCTGCCATGCAATCTTGAATGAAGCTTTCAGCCTCCAGAGACAGTACTAATTTCTGAAAATTCATTAAAAAATTTTTTTAAAACTTCACTGCAGTGGTTGAAAGAGTGTAAAATCAAATGAGTGCTGGTTTTATCACATTACTCTTTGTTCTTCCTACTGAGGTCCTTATTGGCTTTTGCTGCTTATTCTTCATTGTTTTGCTAATCATGATGTAATGTTTTCCAGTGCTGGATCCTTGTAAAGGCTAGAATTTGGCACAGCAGTGCTGAGGAACAGCTTGTATATACACTAGTGCCCAGTGCTGTTAATTACCGTTGAGTACGAAATGAAGACCTGACACTTTCTAACTATGGTGGATGGTTTCTGTTCCCATTCACTGAAATATGGAGCTGGAGCAGCCCAAGTAAAATCTGGACCAGCTGAGGTGTTTCAGATTTTAAAAGGCAGCTGGACCCCGAAAATGCACGTCTTCTGATTAGTTGCAGAAATGTTACGTTTCATCACCTAATCCTTTCCTCTCTACAGAAAATGAGAGAAATCATATAAAAGTGGTTTTGATCTGATGCTTTCCTATCAGACTAGAGAAAAATTTATTGCAGCTTGAAAAAGCTCTAGAAATAAAATATTACACACAGAGGGACCTTCATCCTCTTTCTGTGAATTGCTGAGGCAGTCATATCTTCCTGCCTGTCCTTGAAACAAAGTCTGCACCTATTTTTCTGATTCAGACGTCATTAAAAGGCTCTTTAGTCTTGAAGCAAATATACAATATTCTCCTTTGTAACAATAGTTATTTCCAGGGAATGTAATTCAGAGAGTTTTTCCCAACTCACAGATAAATTAATTTTAGTGATGCTTGACAGCAATTCCATTTTTCAGTAAGAACAGTCTTCCTGTAAATTGAGACTAGAGCCTTGCATTATTCATTTGAAAGATGATTCTGGAATGTCTTTAGGCTCTTCTGGGTAGTGACAGTCTTATACAGAAATAAAATGGCCTTGCTTTGCTGTAGATTTATTAGTACTGATATTTTCTGCAGGTTCTCTCCTTTCAGAGTTCTTTGGGTTTCATATTTTTCTGTGTTAGAGGAATTGTACTTGTTTGTTGGGCTCTCAGTGCTAGTGATAAAGTCAGCTTGGAGAAGATACTCCTCAGAGAAGGAGTAAGTGGCGTTTGCCCATTTAGTACAATGAGTAAACTGAGTCAGACTCTTACTTTTCCTAAAGCCACGTAGCAACCTAGTGTTGCAATTAAGTCTGAATCAGTAGCACATGCTAATCGGTTTCCATGGTGCCTGAGGCCCAAGAAGCCAATAATTCAGCCATGTTCAGGACGTAAATGAGAGCTGAGTCTAAGTCACAAGAAATTTTGTGTGCCGATGAGAGAGACTGAAAATGTCTTGCTCTCATTTTAACATCGATCTTTATTAAATTTTTACAAGAACATTCAAAATGATCTGCGTAATTACAGTAGAATTGATGGGATTGCTTTACACAGTGTTCAACTATGACAAAAACCTTCAGAAAACCAGGTACTGTGGTTTCTGCTTTGCTTCTTGCCATGCTTAGCTTCAACGGCTTTAGGATTTTAGTGATACGGGCACGAAGAGCTCGTATGAAAACAAAGTCAACGATGTTAGTGAACTATCTACAAAACAGTCAGTTCCTCAGGGACACAAGAAAAGTATTTGCGATCTTAGCGATCTAAAAAATGACATCTTCCAGCCTCACTAGGATAACGTGGTGAACGGGGGATTCACAACCCAGATGGCCCAAGCACAGGCAGCGATGCCGAAGGGCGGCCGTGGATTCGCGCTGATGCTGCGTGGCTCGTGTCCGTCAAGGGCTGCGGGCCACATGGTGCCAAAACAAACCCTGCGTGAGCTTCCCTCGGCGCTTTCCCAATTCTTCCTAGAGACATCTGGGGGCTCGGGATTTCCAGTGGAGAAGGACAGGCTGTTTGGCAAAGACAGCAGGGCTGAAGCAGAAACCCTCTCTGCCAGGTCCTGGGTGAGCTCTTCGCCTGCTGTCTGCGGTGCTGGGGCAACGAACTCACAGTGAGGCAGGGGCTTGGCCAAGGCTTTTGGTTGTCCTTTGGAAATGTTTCTCTTCTGATTCAACCCAGGAAAAGGGTGTCTCAGTTTCCTTGTATTTGCACAAATTTTAAAATGCAGAACTGCTTCTGCGCTGTCTGGGGAATGCAGGGCACCTTAAGAAAGAGCTTTGTCTCCCATTTCTGTAAGAACGCTTCTCTCTGGTGTTGGATGAAAGTATAATTACTGTGTGTCTCTGGTCTTCTCAGACAACAACTAAGAGTTGGTGCTCTCACATGCAGTATATGGCTGAAGCATCCAGATGCTTCATTTTGACAATATGGCCATCATAAAAACATTAAGACTATAGAAACTGAGTGTCCCCTGGTCCAGCGCATTGCGCCAGGTATGTGAAGTCTGAAAAGGGTTGGAAGTGGTTGCAAATGCGGTGGAGAAAGGAATGATGTCTGATGAGTGTGGTCCGCAAGGGGAGATGGCAGTGATAGGGTCACGTTCAATACTAACCCACAAAAGTTATGTCTGTTGCTAACCCATGTCATGGGCTGGCCTCTGCCCTCCTTGTTTACAAACTTACAAATACCATTGGTATTCCTCTAAAGTACAACATAATGGTTTTTAAACCAGGGGGAAAAACAAAAGCAACAACAACACCAAACAAAAAAAAAAAACCCAAACAAAAAAACCAAAACAGCAACCTTGACTGAATTAATGTATCTCCTGAGATATTTTTCTCATCTTGATTGAAGTCATATATCAGCTTTCCAGTAGATGAGCTGGCAGAGAGCCATTAGTAACAGGATCTTCAGTAGGAAGAGTAGAGCGATCTCCTGAACTTCTTGTGATTGCACAGATCCCTTGAGTATTGGGGCTTTCAGGTGTCTTTATTCTACCCTCCTGTGTGAATAACTGAAAAGCAAGACCAAACTCTTTGATATATTTTCCAATTTTACAAATAGCTTCTTCTAATCAGCAGAATATAATGATCAGAGAAATATGTCTATGCCTTGAAGAGCCAATAAAAAGTCAGCTGGTAACAGTGGAGGTTTTTCCAGCTAGTGAAATTCAGTTGGAGCTGATGTGTATTTCAGGGAAATCTGCAACAGGATTCGATGGGTTCTGTACACAAGTTCAAGCTTAGCTCCCAGGATAAAAATAAATGTTCCCCTTTAGGCTTTGCCAGCGGGTAGTAATGTGTATGGTTGTGGTGCTGCAGTGTTTAACCAAGTGCTCGGTAAATGTGGTTGAGTGAGCACTGACCCTACGTGGTTTCGTGCTGTGTGTGGCCTTCTGCTTACCTTTGGTCATGATTAATTCTGTAACTAACACTAGAAATTAAAGTGTTTAGAGTAATGATGAAACCATCTGTTTCCTTAGAAGTCACATGAAAGAATCATTGATAATAGGGGTAGGGTTGGAAGGGACCTCTGGAGATCATCAAGTCCAACCCCCCCAGCCAAAGAGTTACCTGAAGTCTTGAAACTGAAATGATCCCAAGATGCCCACTAGTCCTGTTGGTCAGAACAACTGCCTTGCTCAATTTCTCATTTAATTGGTGAACATATCTGACAACCAGTAAAGGACATTAGGTGATGTGATGGGTCTGAAGACCACAGACCTCCTGTAAATGGTTCCACGCATCGGGTGAGGGAGCAAGAGACATTGATTTAGATGATGCGAGTCTTGCTAACCTTCTTTCTTTTGAATTTTCCCAAACAGGGTCGAGACTGCAGTGTGCCCATTAATTCCTGCATTCAAAATCCATGTCAGAATGGAGGGACCTGCCACCTCACTGAGGCAAATAAAGATGGATTCAGGTAGTAATGCAAAGTTCATTTTGATATGAGATTATAAAATTAAATGTGTTTCTAATTTGCATTAATGAACTGTAATGGCTACTTTTTGAAAGCTGCTGCACTTGACACTCCTATTTACCATATAAAATAATTGGTTTCATTGGCATGACACATTGTTTCCTCTGAAACAGGCCTCCTTATTTTCTCATAATGGAATATCCTCTAAAGAGCTATTTTGAGAAGCCTCCCTGATCTGCATTGTTATCTGTATGCTAATTTTCCTTGGGGCGTATCAAACTCACATATACCCTTTTTTTGTATTTATAAAGTAAGCATCTGTTGCTTGACAACCAGATGCAAAATGTTTTCATACTGAAGAATCTTGTCGTCAAACAGACATTTAAGAAACAATTAAAAAATGTGGAGAGATTGCCACATCTTGAGCAGTGTGCCTGCAAGAGAATAACCTTTACAGATGGACACTATGGATTTCAATTTTCCCATGTAAGAAAGATGTGGCAAAGGTGGGGATACTCCAAGAGAAGTCTGGAAATTTTCATGCGGTAACTGGGAGATTTGTGCTGGTACAGACACTACTTTAGAGCTAAGAAAATACAAGTTTGAGGCTTTGGCCACTAGTCATTAAAGCTGATAGAATGTTTTAATTTTTTTTTTTTTTTAGAGAAGTGTTGCTGACATTTTCATAGATTTGGTCCTCTGTATTTATGTTATTTCTTGCACAATTATGTGCAAAAGTACACCATGCTGTTTTTTCAATTGCATGTACAAAAGCTCCACTTCTTAAAGCTTTTCTACATTACTGAGGCTGCTGCTTTGTCTTTTCCTATATATAGCCTCCTATCAATAACAGCTGGAGGGAGACACAGAACTGCAAGGTTTATAAATGGTGTAAGCAGGGAGTCAGACCAGTATATTTTTTCAGTTTGATTCCAGTTTGGTTTCAGCTGTGATTAAGACTGCTCCAACTGAGGTTAACTGTTTATTCACCAAGTCAACAAACCCATATCGTCTTATGGCTGAAAACGGGATTTTTTTCAAAATAGAAAGGGCCAGGTGAAAATTTGGGTGACAGGACTTTAAGTGCAGTTAGCACCCCCCTCCTGTTCCCCTACCAATGGTAGGATGCCTTTGTATTTCCAGAAAAGCACTGTGGCTCTTTTTGTGTCCCCAAATCCCTCCTGTGGGAATGAGGCATGGAAGAGCTTCTGGTTTGCCCTGTTGGTGGGATGAATAAGGAAGCAGAAAATGAAATAAATGCTCCAAAGCTTCCCTGTGTCTCTGTGCCTGCCCACCCTTGAGAATTCCCCCCTTACAGAAATGGATCCAGCACATGCTGGACACAGGAGAACACTGGTGATATTACAATGGAAAATGCAGGTTGATGGGGACGAAAGCTGATGTCAGGCTCTGTTACAAGTAATGCTCTGAGGCTTTCCAAGATGGGAGGAGTAAATCACACATGGCCCATGTCCCCATGAGGGACAGTTTAGAGCTGAGCCTGAGAAGAGCAGAAGAGCACATCTGGGTGGAGATACATCTGTAGGGCCATATGGTATGTGGTGGTGGGAGAAGATGAGGCATCTCTGCATACCATAGCACGTGCAAACGGTCATGCTGCTTGACAGGGCCCCTAGATTTTGGTGAAACCACTACTGTGATCTGGTGCACCCCTTCTTGATTCAGATTTTAGCAGGCCCAGCAATTTTTTTGAGTAAAAGTACAAGTGCAGTTTCTGCTTGAGAGAAAGAAAGGTCTGGTGGTCTTCAGTTGGGGTTCCGTTCTGGTCACCCTCCTGTAGTACTGGTTAGATAGCTTTTGCCAGGTTCTGCCACAGTAAAATTGGACTATATTAGAATATCTGTTTTCTGTCAGTAGTCATTTTTCAAAAATCTAGCTGATACTAAAAATGTGCTAGTAAAACATTTTATAACACCCATAATACTAGAATGAAAGGCTTCAGCTTAGATTTTGGATCGGGTTTTTCTTTAGCATTTTTGTTTTGTTCTGTGGTAGAAAGTAAAAAGTTTTGAATGACCTGAAATGAAATCTACTTCTGAATTTTTCTCACGAAGGATTTTACAATTTCAGAGCCTTTGCTTGGGCTCCAAATGAATGTTGTTGTTCAGATCTGTTATAAAACTGCAGGGGTGGTTTTGTTGCTTAACAACATTTGAGGCTTTTCAGGGAAGGTTTCTGCTTTTATAGTTATTTATATAGTTTCACTTGGTCTAGTAAAGGACACATAAAACCATATCTCGTCAAAATCTTGCTTCATAAAATTGAATGATCAGCTTATGCCTTGCTCTATTTTCTCTCCATGCTTTTAATTCAGGCCGTCCGTAGCCCCAGCTGCTCTGGAGAAGAGGAGCGTGGAGCTTTATCAAGTCATAGAGAAATGCAGTGTGGGGATGGAATGGTCCGTGACGGGGAATATAGAGAGACACATTTTGAGATTGAATTTGGATGGTTGGGTTGGGTTTTTTTTGGTGGGAAATCTCCTCTCCGGTGGATGGCAGCAGTCAGAGTTACGTGCATATAAATCGTGTTCATCAGGATGGGAAAACACCGCCTTAGATTATATGCTGTGAGGAAGTGGATGTCAAAAGCATTTTCATGAGAGGCCTCCTTGGATTTTTCTGTTGTGTGGCCTGTAAAAGAAATTATATCTTCTGTATATTCTCTTCCCTAGGGAAATATATTCATACACAAGCTCTGCTGCCAAACTTGTCAAATCTTTACTCTTGTAAAAAGGAAACTTAAGCCAAAGCTCTCTCCCTGTGAAATGCCAAGCAGTTTAACTCTCAAGTTTCTGTAGCCTTAGACAAGAAAATTACCTTTTAAATAATGCTAAGGTGGTGATGTTCCCCAGGCACAGGCAGGAAATTCATAGTTATGACTGAGATTCCAGCCTGACTCGCCCGCTGTGCCTGGTACCCACAGGAGCTCGCAGCAGCAGGGGATCAAGGCGCGCAGATTTGTTGTAATAGCAGGTCCTGATGGGACAGCTGAAGGGCAAAGGTTCAGCTGGAGTTCTTCAGTCCTTCTTGGCATCTTTTATTCTCGCACTATTCCAGTTCTGAGTAATTCTGAGGTAGGGATGGCTTCCGTTTTAAAGAATAGTTAAGTGGCATCTTGTGGCTCAGGGGATTAGAAACACGAAGTTCTTCCTCCCTTTGAATTGCTCATTCTAATCTAATCTGTGTCATCTTTGACAAAAGGTTGCCAAAAAAAAGGTCTTTACTGAGAATGATCAAAAAAAAAAAAAAAAAAAGCTGGTCAATCAGATGTGTCCTGGTCGTTTAGCATGCCTGTAAGGAAGACTTTGACAAAGGAGGCAGAGCTGTCAGCTCTGTTTTGGTTAGCCACAGGCAACCAGCTGATCTTTGATAACCTACAGTGTTGTGAAACAAATTCTCTGGATTACTTTAACTTCTCTCCATATACCCCCCCTCCCTTTCATTTTCCAGAGCGTTTTCTTTAGCGTTTTTCCACAAACCTTAAGTTCCCTCATAAAATCCTGGAACTGATTAACTCCCTGGTGTTAATTCTGCCTAGTTCAAGGAAAACCGTTGCACTTCCAGACTTACAGGCTACTCCATTGGGATGTAGACGTAAAAAGCTCCTTTACCAAGAAACTGTAATATTCCTCAAGAAGTTTACTATCTCTATTTAAAAGTTGGGGTTTTTTTGAAACGTGATACACAGTATGGATGCCTGTTTTAATAAACAGATGCTGAACTGTTTCATTAGGGTTTATGAAAAAATAAAAAAAAAAAATAAAAAGGAATGTAATAAGCTTCCAAAATTGTCAGTATACTTCAGCTCCAAAGGTTTACCCCCAAAATGTTGTCATTAAGTTCTGTGTTCCCTTGTGCCTTCAATGGATGATGGGGTTTTATTTAGTTCTTTATTTTTAGAAAAACATGACACTAACAGAAAATCCCTGAACTGGAGGAATAGGGAATTTGGACCTTTAAGAGATGGCAGCATCTTAGAAGAATAGTTCTTTCCTGCATGGCTCCATTGTTTCTGAGGTCCAAATGAAATGCTGTCTCACACCGCTTCGCTATTTAGGCAGTACAAAGCTTTCATCGTTGGCTCTGGAATTAATTTTCTCCCTCGGTCAGTTGGAACCCAAGTTTGATGACCTTCCAGTCACTCTGCAAACTTCATTTTTCTTTTAAGCTTTTTCTGGGAAAATACAAACAGTCCCAAACTGCAACTCTTTCAACATATGGTTCAATCCAGGTCCCAAATTGTATGTTTTATCTTTTTATTTCAGTCCTCATATTTGGCACATTTGAATGCAAATCAAAATAAAGACTCATACGTAAGCAATAATGTAAAGACTCCCTATAATACATAGGGACTAGTAGCCAAATGTCATCAATTATGCTGACATTTCCTTCAGTATGGAATGTGTCCTAATACAGAGCAATTGTATGTTAACAATCCCATATGTATTGTTACTAATGGTAACTCTACTGAGTTGAACCATTACTGTGATAGTATTTAATAATGTCATTTCTAATTGCATACATCCAAAGCTGTCCCACTCCTTTTGTGGAAGGAAAATGGTGTTATATTCACAGAAAAATAACCAGCACAAAGCCACTCTTGTTGCTTTTCTTTAAATGGAGAGAAAACTTGGTGCTCCCAAACTGAGACCTTGGATGCCAAGTTGCAGCCTGCAGCATATTTTTATGGCTGAGTTATAAAATCCTGAAAATGGGGTTTTGTAATCGAAAAGGGAGACATGATGAATCTGTCACTGTATTTAATTAGATGTCTTTAACCCCCTCCCCGACACTTACATTGCCACAAAAGATGGTGTGCCAGCTCTTCTCTCTTATCTGCCTCCTGTGATCCTCTGGATCATTGCAGGGTCAGCAAGAGGACATATTTTATTAGCAATAATGAGCTTGAGACAGGAAAAGAAAATATTTCTTATTGATTTATTGTGTCCTAAATTAGATTTATTTGAGCAGTTTGGCTTTGGTTATTCACGGTGAAGGTTTTCTAGCTCTCATGACCTACAAATGGTCCCTGCAGAACTGAATGAAGATGACTATTAGCCTCTGACCTATATGCCTGTTCTGTAGTCATCTAGAAGATCTTACTGTTGTGGTGACTCAAGACACATTCCCTACCCTTTTTTTCTTCCTCTTTGTTGTTCCCTTAGTTTTTGAGGTTGCACGTGTCATGAAGAATCTAACCTCATCCTCAGGCTCCAACCTAGGACCTACTGAAGGTGGATGTGGAGCTCTGTTCCACCCCTCTCTTGGGTATCCCTGTGCTCTCCTCAGTCAGTGGCACACAGGGAGAAGCAAATGTCGTGCTGAGAGCAACCAGCCCAAAAGGGCTGCAATTTTCTTCACAGATTCTGAAGACATCCTGTTTCTCCAGAGCATTCCCCACCTCAACCTCATGACACATAAAGCAGGGTAATCACCCCACGTCCGCTTTGTCCATCTGAGCTGAAAAACAGTACCCTGCAGCTATCCGCTGGAAATTCTCCTGGTTTCAGAAAGCAGTGGATGGCAATTATTGTGACTGCTCTGGAGCTTTCTGCTTTTCATCCTCATCAATCAGTAGTGCTTTACATTTGTTCCATTCCTTTTCTGCCACCAGAACTTGCATGGGAAAGGAAATGAACAGCTGGGTGAATGTGTAGTTTGGACTGAGACTCAACACAGCCCTTCCCTTCCACATGCACGCTTTCTGTGACCAGCGAACAGCCATCCTGACACTTCAGAAATGGCACTTCAGATACTGTTGCTAGCTTCTTAGAGGCCACTGAAATTTCTGGAGTACTTAACACACATTTTTAGACTCTTCTAGGAAACTGTGGCCTCCACCTCTTCATCACTTATAACTAGTTTAAAATATAAAGGTTCTCTTAGCAACCGTAACATCTAGATCTAGAGAGGACGCGGAGATCGAAGTCATTCTTCCACCACTTAGTTTCTTCTACTGCCTCTAAGGACCACACGTCACAGTCTTGTGAGATAAAATACTTAGTGCAGTTGTTCTTCAGTAGTGTCCACATCGTCACAGAACTGTTACTAGCTCTGCCATTGTTTGTGTGTTAGTTGGATTATCTAGACAGCAGCAGCTCTTCTGCAGCTCCCCCAACATCTATCTGTAGAAGTACTGAAACCTGAGTGCAGTTATAAAAGCAATCATTCCCAAACATTTCTTGTTGGGACAAGTGACAAAGCGGTAATGAGAAGAAAATGTTCATGTCTGTAAACTCAATTCAAGACATTGCTCTTTCAAGAGAGTGAGTTATCTAAAAGCTGCCAAGTTGCCCTACATTGTGCAGTCCTCAGTAGGCAAGTATCCACATACTCACAAAATCATTAGCAGAGAAGCCAAGGATTTGAATATTGTGATGAGTGCTTACTCTCCTGTCCTAGAGATGCTTACTTCAGTTCAGGACGAGGATTAGCAATAAGGCAAGCAAAGGGGAGCACGACAGAGGCTGTCTCCTGCTGATGCTTTTCAGTCTCATGTAAATAATTCCATGACCCCACGAACCATCACCAAACACATAGGGCTGAAGCACTCTGTACTACTCCAGCAACTCACTTTTATACATTTTAATTTCAGTTTTATACCTCAAACCTCCGGCCCCTTCAGATCCATGCTAACTTTTTTTTTTTTCTTTCTCTAAAGCTGTTCTTGCCTCCTTGGGTATGAGGGGGAGAGGTGTGAAATAAACCCAGATGACTGTGAGGATAATGACTGCGAGAATAACTCTACATGTGTGGATGGGATCAACAACTACGTCTGTCTCTGTCCTCCTAATTACACAGGTAAGAAAGGACCACAACTGAAGAACAGGAATCTGTGAGGACTCCTTTCAGTGCCTGAAGGAAAGGGTCCAAATGCATGTTTTCTTTGCCCATGAGTGTATAATGAACCTGTAATCTAGTCCCATTTTGAAACAACTTGGATGTTTTACTGGAAAGGTGTTAGCACTACCAATATTGCAATACATGAGCTCGCAAACACGGCCACTTTTCGGAGTCAAAATACTGATGCCTCGTTGTAAAATGCATTAAAAAAAATAGTGAAGTTTCAGGTGTCAGAGAAGTCTGTACTTCTGCATTCTCTAAATGTATTTCAGAAATATTCCCAGTACTGAGCGAGTCTGATACACATCTGTTCTGAATCTTGAAAAATGAAAATAGTTGCTGGTTAAATTGTGGTAGGAAAATAGCTTTTGGGGCATGGCTTTCACCTGAGATCGCAGAGGTCCACATTTATTAAATAAAATGAGCCTGACAACGGGCCGTTTACATTCATTATCTCCATTTCACAAATGGAGAAGCAGAGGCTGTGTAAGAACCTGGGGGCTTGGTTGTAGTCTTCAACGTGCACCCGTGGCAGTCAGCCCAGCTCAGCAGATGTGCAGTCACCTGCTAAGCCCACGGTGACAGGAGTCGGTGGCTGAACTAGAAATGGAATCAGTATCTCCAGCGCCCATCCTGCCTTTCAGATACATTCCTTCCTAAACCTTCTGCAAGCACAGAAAGCCTCCTACCTGGAATCTAAAAATGCCTTTTCTCAAGTCGTTACTGGAGCATGCCGTTGAGTCATTCCAACTGCGTTCGCAGGGCCTTCCTGGCTCAGCATGGAGTGGTAAGGAAACACCTGCAATAGTTCCTACTTCCAGCCTTTGAAATGGGTTTATTACCTTCTAAGCATGGAGAAGTAATGAAGGGCTTCATGTACACTGGAATATATTACATGTCAGGGGATTTAATGAGGATCAAGCTTGAGTGGCTGAGTAAGGCAGGAGGAAAGCTTCTAGAATTTCCAAACTCTTAAAATACTTTTGTGGCCGATGCAAAGGAGGCCCATGTAAATCTTTAGCTCAGAAAAGCCTTACGACTTTAATGTACATTTATTGGAGTTCTAAAATGATCTTTCTGCCAAAAACTGAAAAAGTTCAGCTTAGCAGAGTAAAGAGTTTTGCTTACAGGATGTCGAGCCCATTGTGCTTACTTGCGCACTATTTATGTGAGCTATTCTTGGGTGGTTTCTTTACATTTACAAGAGGAAATATATTTACCCAGCCAAGAAAAGACTTATCTAGTAAGAATCTGAATCCAGTATATATGCAAATGTGCTTTCCTTTTCATAAGCATATTGCAGATTTTCTACTCGGTTTTAACACAAAAAAAGGTAAGAAAGAACTAGGTTGGGATTTCTTCTCAAATGACAGTCTGGTTAGGGGCCAGAGAACTCACATGATACTTCAGAATCTGTTTTGAACTATCTTAAATCAACTTCCAGCTTTTTTTTTTTTTGCTTTTTTTTTTTTTTATCTGAATATTATCTGTGCTGTGCTTATGCTTATTAGCCAGAGTTTGTCAAATACTAGACCCCAGTCTCGCAATGTGGGATACCACACATCACATTTGTGATCACAAGGCAGGCTTTGACAATAGCTTTGACTACGGTTGAAACAAAGTGAGTTTTTCAGGAAGAGCAGGAAATACTTCTGGAAAATGTGTTACGAATCGTAAGTGAAAAAGGTTGCAAAAATAGGAATGTTGCTTAAATTAGAAATCTGATGGGTTACAGTAGTTCATGTTGCTTAAAAATCGGAAGAGTTTAGTGAACTGTGATGAAAGAATGGCCTTAACCTGCTTTACCTCTGCGTTGGAGGGGGATATTTCATCAAAGCTGATCAGTCACCTGAAGGGACTCAATGCAGTGCAGCTGGCTGGGCTGAAATGTCCCTCAGAGCTGCACCCAGCCCTGGCAGGGCAGCCAGGCATGGGACAGCATAAAGTGGCTGGAAGAACTGAAGCCATCAGCCAAACAAAAGTTACGTACAAGACAAGCAGATCTGAGACATGGTTTTGAGGGTCCTCTAAGAGCTGAATCCAAACACAAGAAATTGGCCATCCTCAGAAGTTGCTTGATTGAATGAACAGCAGCAAAGTTTGGTTTGTTTATTTTTTCTTCACAAACACTTGTATGAAGAATTGGAATTTCTTTAAAAGATTCATTGGCTGGCCTTTGTGGCTGAACAAATCCAGACCATACGTTTCTATCAGTGCCGTTATACAAGAGTTGTCGGTTCTGGATATCAACCGGATTTCTCAGCAGATGCTGTAGTTAAAACACAAGTTAATCCAAGCATGGCCCGTGTTACACTAGAGATTCTATTTCTATTCTGATAACCTGTGATGTTTTGAGTAACGTTGAAGCTGTTGGTTGAAGATGCCCAGCTCAGCAATTGCAGATTCCTTCTCTTCTTGCCTGTAGAGGCAGGCAGGCTCTGGTAGCACTGCGGAGTAGGTAGTCTGAGTCCCTCCTCATTCTTGTGGTCTTAGTAGCCATAACGCTGGCAAGACTGCAAGGATATTACAGTAAACACTGCATACATGTAATAAATGTATGTTATAAGAGAAAGAATAGTTTGAATACAGGGAGGAAGAAGATCCAATAGCGTGTGTGTGTGTTGTTCTGTTAAGAAATATCAGGGCTCCCCCTTAGTTTAGTTGATTAATGGTTAAAACATGATAGTAAATCTTATGTTGCTAAATGAAATGCAAATTAAAAATGCATGTGTTGGAAATATTGACTATTGACAGAGTTGCAGAATCCAGGGTTCTTTTTTTTTTTTTTTTACCTTAGTATTTTCCTGCTTTATCTGCTGTCTCTCTAGCTTTACTTGTTATAGCCTTTTTAGGAAACAATATCCCAAATAATGGCGAATATTTTTTTTCTTTCATTGGTTAGAATAATGAAGGCCAAAGATCTTTCTGCAATTAGTAACTTTCTGCAGTATTTTCCTTTAAAATTCTTTGACGTTCCTCCCCCCCCCCACGTAGATGAAAAATGGCCAATTTGTTAAATGACTGCTGAGGGAAGGAATTTCCCACATTCCAGACCTATTTCACTTTCATTTTAAAAAAAAAGAAAAAAAAAGGAAAAAAAACCCACACCAAAACCACACACACACTCACACAATAACCCTCCTTCCTAGTTTGTTTCCATCTAATAACTTTAAACCAGGGTGCAAACACAAATGGATTCTATCAAATAGGTAAACATAAGTGAAAAAATGACAAAACTGGGTGGGCAGATGGCTGAGTGCCATCAAACAGCTTCAAGCCCTTGCCTGTACTACCAGGTTTCCTCACCATTCTTCAAGTCAGTATTTTCAGTGTTTGTTGCCTATATTTACATAACAAACCAATACTCATGCTACGTAGTCCTGGCTTTTATTGTCAGCTGAAGTCTTCTTTTTTCCCCTCTCCCCAACTGATTCTTTTAATCCTGAAGCTAAATTATAAACATGTATTTCCTCCTGGATAATCCTGTACCCAAAGGCCAGCAAGCTCTGAAGCCTGAGCGATCTGTGGGCTGGTTTACAACCTGGCTGGACCCCTTGATGGATTACAGCTCCTCCTTAGAGTTTTGTAGACTTTCCTCCCCTTCAAAAAGAAACATTGGAAGAAAATGGAGCATTGAAAGAGGAAGCTATGAATGAGATCAGGCAGGGGAATCTAATCAGGGTTCTTTTCCTTTTTGTTTTTTTCTAATTTTTGTCTTTTGGGCTTTAACAAGGCCTCTCTCCCACTGTTGATATAAACATTGTGCTGTCTCCCTAGCTTTGTGGGTTAGAAATGCACGAATTTTGTTCTACATTTTTTTTCCCTTCCTTTCCTTCCTTCTATTCACTACTGTCATAGACCTTCTTGAGTGGCATCACTGCTTTGCTTATAGTTCTAGATTCAAATACAGAATGTCATACCTCCAGAAGAGCTCCTCTCCTGAGTCTCACTATGCTCTGTGCTTTCACTTGAGGAAGTGTCTGGACATATGTAAGGGACCAAATGGGCTCTACCAACCGTGTGCTATGTGTTTTGAATGATTTTATGCTTCAGTTGCTAGTTTATTTTGTTTTGCTTGTTTGCTGTGGCTTTTCATTTATCCTGTCTGATTTTAGCCAGAAGCAGAAATACGCAGCACTTGCACACAGAAAAAAATCGGGAAATTTTTCAGTTTTTCCTAAGGATCCTAAAAAGCCTCAGAAAATAGCCCCACCTCTTTCTTCCGAAACCTAAAAAAAAAAATAATGATAATTAGTGGCTTCAACTACTGAAAATAGGTCTTTTTTTAAAGTACATGGCATCCCATGGTGGAGAGAGGGAGGAGCAAGTGTTCTAAAATAGTTTGTTTCCCTGGGAAAAAGCTGCAAGCAGTTTGTGTCACAGAAAAAAATATCTCTCAGAACAAAGCAAAGCAAAAAACCAAATAACAACAAAGAAAGCTAGAAACTATTTCTGGTTTTATGTGTTTGGAAGAGAAGCCTAAGATCTATTTTACCTTAGGGGACCTTGTGGTGTCCTGTGGTAGATGGTATCTGGGATTTTTGCAGTTATGCTACTTTTAGACAGCAGGCTATTCACTGTCAGCAGTTACGATCCCTTTTGCTGGCATATCTGATTGTGGCAATGCTGCATGGCCAAAGCCAAGCACTTAATCAAGCCAAACAACTCTGGAAGAAAGAAGTTCTGGGGTGACTTGGGGCTGACACTCTTTGCTGGAGCCCCGCAACCCATTTCCCATCACTAAGCATTGTGAGGCTGATTTGCAGCAATCCCCAAGATGGGAACCGGTGACAGCTGCGTGAAGCTGAAGTGGATCATTGCACTATAGGTTGTTTTTCTTCCTTGCAAGTTTTTAACTGGGTGTTTGATATAGGAAGAGGAAGCTTTTGGGTAGCGTGGTTCAGCCTTGTGGTTCCCTGAAGATCTGGACTCCCTGATAAACACTGAAGGCTTAAACAAACACTTAACTATCAGCACCTTTTAAAACTTTGGAACTTAATCTGTGATTTCCTCGAGACAGAGAAAATTGTGGTCAAAGTTTGGTGTACTTTCTTCCTTTTATTTGAAGGAATTCTGCCTTACATGGAAGTTTGTCAGTTTTAGTTACTTGGCAATGTGAAGTGTGTTTGCTTTCTGTGCAAAAAATAAAAAGGCACCCACATTTCCCACTTGTCTAACTATGAAGTGCTGGAAGGGATGGAAGGTTTTAGCTTTGTTCAAGAACCTAATCCCACCAGCCCTGTTTTATTAAGAGAGAACCACAAGTCGTTGCTATCAGATTGGACTCTGTTATCTCATTGTGCTGGGGCTGAAGGAGGAAATAGCACAGTAACTGGCAGTGCTGCAGCCTGTCTTTGGTCTCAGTATGGGTGTCCTGTCATGTTGGAGCTCTCAGCTCCAGGATTTTGTTCCTGGGCTGGCAGGGGGGTTGGACTTGATGATCTCCAGAGCTCCCTTCCAACCCCCACCATTCTATGATTTCCTCTGGTCACGTTCCCATTTGTAAAATATAACATGTGATGTTTGGGGAACCAGATACGCTGGAGAACTTCTCTCTGTTCATCAGGACCACAGTATATCTCAAAGAAAACAGAATCTCAGCTGCTACTGTCTTAAAGGCTGGGTGGGGTGAGTATCATCCTCACAGGGGATTCATGATTCATTAAATCCAATTTGTGAAGAGGATGAGCAGTTAAACCACAGGCCCATTACTTCGGTGCTTACTGGCAGGCGGTGCCTACTGCACAGCTGAGCAGAGTCTACCTAGGGACACTCTCTGTACTCAGCACTCTGAGACCACAGTGATGGCCATGTTAGAACTACCAGTAGGAAATAAGTAAACCTTTCTGCATATCAAGTGTTCTTCAGAGATTTTATTGGTTCAAAGACTATATTGGGTTTACGCGGCAAGGTTTTGGTAGCAGGAAAGGAGGGGGCCTTTAGGGGTGGCTTTTGTGAGGCGAGATCAGGAGTTGCTCCCTTGTCAGACTTGCCACTGCCCAAAGCTGAGCCCATCAGCAACACTCACAAAAAAAATGTGAGAAGCAACTAGCAAATATCGAGTGAAATGAAGACTGGGGAAGAGGTACTCCAGGTGCTGCACCAAAAATGCCCCTGCAGCCCATGGAGGAGACCACAGTGAAGTAGGTTGTCCCCCTGCAGCCCATGATAAGGACCATGTCAGAGCAGGTCCACCTCTGCAGCCTGAGGAGGACCCCATGCCAGAGCAGGTAGAGAGAGAGCATGGAGAGCCCATGCGAGGAACAGGCTCCTGGCAGGAGCTGCAGCCCATGGAGAGGAGTCAATGTAGGAGCAGGTTTTCTGGCAGGAACTGTCTCCCTTCACTCTGTTCCTGAAGAGCCATGTGCCATGGAAAGGACCCCTGTGGGAACATTCTTAAAGAACTGCAGCCTATGGGAGGAACCCATGTTGGAGAAGTACATGAAGGACTGTATCCCATAGGAGGGACCCCACGCTGGAGCAAGGGATCAGTATGAGGAGAAAGCAGTGGTAGAGGCAAATCATTATCAACGGACCACAACCCCCCTTCCCCATGCCCCCATTCAGACCAGCACGAGCCTACAGTGTGTCTGGTGACCTATCTGTCAGCCCTGAAAGGACGTCTGAAAGAACAAATGGCGTCTCAGATGTGACTGGATGTGCTAGATTGTGTGAGTCCCTAAGGGATTCCAGACAAATCACATAATGGAAAAACCGTCCCTATGATGTAACGTGGCTCAAAAATGCAGGACGTCCAGCAAACTCAGGATCTCTTCCAGACACAGCGGTTCTGGGGGATAATGGCATATGTGAGTTACCACCTTCCAGAGCACTGGAAATTGTCTGCTTTTGTTGCTGGTGTACATACTGTGGTGTTGTGGCGTTTGGGATGTTGAATATGATTTTTCATACTGTGGCAGGGCATAGAACCGGGGCACATTCCTTACACAAGATTCAGAAATAAAGGCTCATTATTTCTGTACCCAGATCTTGTTGCTATCCCTTTGTTTAGCCTCAAGATTAGAGAAGTTGTTCCTTAATTCTGAAAAACAAGCCACTTTGAGAAGCTCAATGTGGAGTCTAACTTTGAGTTCCCACTTGATAGGCCAAAACCCGATATGTGAAAACTCAGGAGTTTTTAAAGCATTAAGACAGAATGAAAAGCTTAAAGTAACTTTTACTACTTTGCCTACTAAGTATTGTGTGTGGTGTTTGTCAAGCAAGAGCAAACTTCATTAGTAACACAAAGAGAATTTTGTTATAGTGAAATCCAGTTAGTTTCTCTTATGGTTTAGTGCATTTGCTACAGACAGATTTTCACAGAGTTTCTCTTTTCTTTATTGCAAGTTGAAACAGTGTGGAAGTAACAAGTCCATTCTTTTATTTTCTGAGATGAGCCTCAAATCTTTATCATCAAACATCAACAACATTCCTAACTGAATTATTTTCTTGGAGGAACATCCTATGTCTGTTCCACCCAACTGTTTTTAGGTTCTGTGTTTTCCTGAAATTTCCAATTGGCACTGACTTCTTTTTAATAACTGAAGAGAGAGATGGGGGAAAAAAAATAAAAACCCCATTTCTTCCGATGCAAGTTATTAGATAGAAAATGAGTAATCTCTTATGAGAAAAACAGTGCAGTATTTTTTATTAGCAGTAAAGACAAGATTTCCATTCTGACTTACCTGGCAAAGTTCAGAAGATTGCAACACGCTATTTAACCACGCAAAGATATCTCTTCTCCCTGTGCAGCCTGTAAAAGTTTTCTCTGTGGATAAAGACCAGGCTTTCTTCATCCTTTCTTCACTGTAAGCACTTTCCTTTTCTCAAGTAATATTGTGAAATTCTTGACAGCATTTTTGCTTTTAGTCTTCCAGGTCCTACAAAAGCTTCTCTCACATTAAGGCTGAGAATATTTTCTATGTTGCTTTATCAGTTATTACATGAATATTATCTCTGAATGAGAGAACAAAGTATCACCCAACTGACATATGAAACAAAAGAAAAACCATTGAACTTATTGTTTGCAAACGGGTGGTCTAGATTTTGTTTTCAGAACTGCAGTTTTACTCACAGATAAATAAGGGAAATACTATTACTGCATCCAATCTTTTTTACTGATTAAGGAGAAATAATGTAACTTGGATCCTTGCTTTTAAAAGTCTAATGTGGCACGAAATAAATAGCTCTCATGACAACAGGGAATGGAAAAAAAGAAAGATGATTATTAAACTCTGTGTAAAAGTCATCTTTATTGCTCTATTGTTGTTTTGGCTTCATTCTGAGACGTATGGAAGGCTACAGAAAAGCCTAAGCATGTTTCTTGGCAGCTCTTCATAAGCCTTGAGTCCTGTGAAAAGTGAATGTGGAAAGCCCCAAGAAATGCATGATTTTGCTGAAAAATAAGACCAGGAAAATGTTGCATGAGACAAAAGAGAAGTTTTGTTGTGTTTATTTTAGAAGCAACCAGTAATGCTGGTGAAGGGGACAGGGAAGTAGTTTCAAAGGGCACAGTATGTTTTCTATAGTTTTTCTTTCTCTTTTTTTTTCTTGAATGCATGAGGCAGCAGCAGTAGGAGATCTACCTGTTAGTACAGCTTGGTTCTAATCTGAATGTTGCAATTTATTTGGTCAAACCATACTGATTCTTTCATCTGTCTAATGCTTCCTTCTCTTAAATGAGCACTAATTACCAGCATGTAACCAGATGCCCTAAGAAGTTTGAAATGCAGTGCCCACAGAGCTGAGGATGTGCCTGTCTTTATAAAGGTACCTTCTTCAGATCACACCTCCGTTCGACAGACCACAAAACATTATTGACCTAATATCTCTGGCTACGGTGAAAAAGGTCTGATGGCATAAGTGTTTTTCCTCTTGTATATCTGCCACGGTCTTAATGTGTTCTTCATTGGGGTGCACTGATGTTCATCTGTTGTCTTTGGCTTTGACGAAAAAGTTAGTGTGCCTTGATGAGAATAAAATCATTATTTGTGATTAAAAAAAAAAAAAAAAAAATGCTTAACTGCTTAGGAAAGAAATGTAGTTGTCATTTTCTTGTCTTTTATATAAGCACTTCAGAAACCCTTTGTGTTTACCCAAATTGGAGCTCTGCTGTGAGAATACATAGGAGAGGGGAAAACGGGGAGGTTGGATTGTGTTCTGCTTTTGGGAGAGCATTACACTGAAGTTTTCTGTTGTTTTAGCATGATCAAATATCTGCCACAAAGAGGATCAGTGCTGCTAGAAGCTGGCCTAAGATTAATGTCCAGTTTGTTTTTAGGTTCACATAGCTACCCAATGAGAAATTTGGACTAGACTTTTAATTGCTGCACAGAGAAGCAGCCCGGTGTCACTCCAAAAAAAAAAAGAGGATCAGGTTTTTCCTCTGATACGGACATTAAAGCAGCCAATGAACATTGCACTCTCAGGTCTGAGGGCAGATTTTTTGGCCCAGATATCTTCTGAGTGAAGAAAGTATGAGAGAGTCTTTGTGTAGCTGGTGCTTTGGGTTTTGCTTTTCAGAAAGGAAAGTGTTTTGTTTCCCTGGCATGCTTTCCGCAACATCTAGTGAACATTGGTGGAGCCTGAAATAATGTATCAAGAGGTATTTTCTTCCTGAGATGAGGCTGCTCTAGTTGCAAGGCATTCCCAAGTGAGCTCCCTAATGAGTGATAGATGGAAAAAGAGCAGGAAGGATCTGTAAATGTTCCAAGTTTTGCATGAAAAATGATAAATTTTTTTGGATGCTGTGTTTGGTACCTAGCCTAGAATTCTCCTACATTTTGATAGTGGTGCCTTCAGAATGACACAGTGAGTCATAATATTTGACATTTGGGGAGATTTTTACTGGATCTCTAAGCACTTGTCAAGACTTTAGAAGAATACTTTAAGAAGAATTATGATTTCCTTTGAGAGTTTATAAAACTGTTCTTTTTTTTTTTTAAAGCCTGTTTCCTTTTCTTCAAAATAACAACAAAAACAACCACAAAAAAAAATAATATATATATATATAAACTTCAAAAGTATGTATTGGCCATTTCTAGTGAAAAGATAGTGGAAGACATCTATCCACGCTGTATTCAGTTATTAAATGGTGTCCCAAAAATATTTCCAGTTTTAGATCATTGAGTTCTTTTAATGTCACCAGCCGGTTACTTATTTTCGTGTTTATTTTCACATAAGATTCGTAGCACACAAGGGACATGAGGGATACCGAGACGATACACTGGCAGTTGTCCAGGCATCGTAGTGAGTTCTGACCTGCTCATGTTCGTCTCTACTCAAAGGCCAAGAGAGTTGCTTTGCTTGTTGGTATTTGGGAGGGTCGGTGGGTTGTGGATTTGGGGATTGCTTAGCAAGCAGACCTGTCTCCAGTTCTGCCACCTCAAAAATGTGTTAATAGCTGTCCCAAATGACAGCAGTGTTCATATTTTTAAGACTTGAATGTCTTTAGTTGCTTTTAAGGAGTAACAAAGTACAACGGCAAACCTCAAGTCCAGTGAATGATCTGTTTCCACAGTTCCCATGGATTTGCAGCATTTGGCACGTCCCCCTTCCTGAGCTGGATGCATTCATTATATTTGCCCAAGATTTGTCCAGGGCTCTAAAAAGACTTGGCAGTATTTAATAGTGGTGGCTTCCTGGGATTCTTTGGCTCCCGGTGGAACTGGTTGTCTTAGAACTGGCACTATGAGCAATGACCTGTCCACTGCAGATTGCCATGCCAGGCTTCTCCAGTACTGGCAAACCCAGCCCACCAAAAGCCATGAGGGTATGGGTGGCACGTGAATGCAGGGTCTATGTGGTGGTAGCCTCTCTCATGCCTCCAGGGCTTGTATTCTTCCTCCACTTTCTCACTTCTGCGTGACAGCTCTCAAAAGCACATACTCTAGATGTTCTATATTTGAAACAAACCCACAAAAAATGGAGTCATTTTTACAAGTAGATATTATACTTCCATTCTAATATGAAGAGTCAAATAAAGAGCTGTGGAGCTTGTACTGTAGGATGGCTGGAGATCTGGGAGACATAACCTGAAGGAGTGACCTGGGAGCGTTAACAACTGAAACTGTACCTGTCACCACCAGTCACCCTCAAAATTGTGCTCTCAATCATCTCCACCAGATCACCAAACTGAGGAAAGACAGTTCTGATTTGCATTTTCCATCTGAATTTTGATCTTTGTGGTTTGCTTGGCTACTAGAGCTAGAAATGTAAAGGTTTTTGAGAAAGGAGTTGCTCCCAAGACAGGTGGAGCTGCAGCTTCATGAAAACACTGCTACGACATGGCAGCCCACCAGTGCCTCCCACATCCTTTTTCCCACACTATCCACATGGCTTGTTGCTCATATGATGGTGTGTGCTTTGTATAAGCACACAAAATATGCATAACCTTGAAACTCTGCAGATGTGGTCTTCTGATAGAGCTGCATAGGGGACTTTGGGACTTTAGCTTTTGGGGAGTTCCGTGTTGAGAATACCTGACCTTTGCTTTTCTTGCAAGGCTTTGGGAGGTGTGGGGTAGGTTTCTGTTGGTTTCTTGGGAAGGCAAAGGTTTCTGTGGTCTTTGGCTGGATCTCAAATCCTGGGGTACTGAAGTGTGACCTAATAATTTAGGACCCAAGAGAAGGGTGGTATTTAAATAAACTATCTGCATTTGAACATTCTACAGCTATTAATTATTAACATTTATACAAATCCAGGGAGGTGCATGGCATGTAACACACCATACCTAGAAACAGCTGAGCTGAGTGTACATGTGATGGAATTTTTTATTTTTTTTTGAAGACATCATCTCCTGTGAGCACAAGAGCTAGCACTTTTCTTACAAGTAGTGAATGTTTTATAATTGCATGCAGTCCTAAAGCTGGTTCCTATTATTGAGAGTCACAGAGGTTTTGGGGAGGAGGGTTTGTGGGTTGTTGTTCTTTTCCAGAATGATGTCCCATCAGCTGCTTTGGCAGAGTATTAGCTATGGCTAAAATATGTTTCAGTGTGAAACTGTAACAGTCTAACGAGCCACTTCGCTTGTGTGTCACTTTCTTACTTTGATGTAAGAGGTTCTGGGTCAGGAACTGCCCATTTGATCCTTAGTCTGTCTTCAAGTGGAGTTTATACGTCAGTACTTTTTATACCAGCCTTTCAAATTCATGTGATAGAAACAGTACAGTATAGGTCAAAGGAGCCCAATTTAATGAAGTCTCACGTGCCCTCACAAGCAATATTGTCGCTTCCTGCTCAATTAGTGAGCTGTCTCCATCTAGGGAGACTTGCCATCTCTGCACATCCTGGCTGGAGCTCCTTCAAGCTTGTCCAAGATGTGTTAATAGAGTTGTTGCTTTTGTTTTGCCTCAGGTGAACTGTGCGATGAGGTGATTAACCACTGTGTTCCTGATCTGAATCCGTGTCAACATGACTCCAAATGTCTTCCCCTTGACAAAGGAACCAGGTAAGCGTGTGTACGTCGGTCTCCACACCCTGGCCAGAGCCATCCATTGGCTTGACTAGGGCTGAACTAGCAGTGAGTTTGGGGTAAAAATCATCAAAATTAATGCAAACAATGCAAGACTATATATATACTTTGGACAACATCACCTTTTAATTTTAGTGCAACCATCCATACTTTTCTAGCTTTCTGTGATTTACTTGAACATAATGGATGTATCCCCAGAGCAGAGAAATTACTCTGGAATAGAGCACAGCAAAAAAAAAAAAAGTACTTCTGGAACAGTTACTGCAAAGTATCTTATCCTGCATCAGAAACTAAGGACGGTTTCCTCATGTGTTGCGTAGGGCACACATTTGTGTATTGGGAATGACCCTGACTGCTGCACGGGGGCAAAATAAACCTTCATGGTTTAAATGACAGTAAAACACCTGGAGATGTGAGGGTTGGGGTGTTTTGAGAGGTGCATAGTAGCAGTGTTCATCACTTGGCTGAAGAGGCAATTCCAGAGCAATTTAGCAAAGAGAGACAGAGAATTGAGAAGTCAAGCTCTATGGAAAGCTTGTCAAGAAAAGATCTCTGAATTGAAGAAGGAGGAGAGGAAGACAAATTCAGGAGAGTTCTGTGCAGCATGAGCTGCGTTCTGCTTTTTCTGCTAAGGCTGTTCTCATAGCTCTTCTGCAGTCCTGGGTGCTCACCTTCACCCAGCACACCCAGTGAGTCACTGGGGAGAGGTGGCAGCACTCTTTGGTCTTCTGGTAACTTACAGTTGGGGTCAGATTGTGTCCCATGAAGCAACCAGCATGTTGGAGTAGTGTAAACTAATACACAGAACAGTTCACGATAGGTAAAAGGAAGTGAACCAGAATCTTGAGGGCAGCTGAATCTGTGCTAGACCATCATTCTGCACAACTCAAGCCTTTCTTTTGGGTGAAAAAGCTCCAGACAGAAACAGTTCCAGCTCTTGAGGAAGATCAAACAGATGATTAGGACAGTTCCTGAAGTGGTGCACAGGGACTGGATAAGGAGGTGTGCACTGGTACATAAATAGTCCCAGGTGTCCTTTCCAGCTTTCATTCCTAGTTAGTCCATCACTCAGCTAATCCTGTAGCTACACCACATTATGAGAGCGGCTTTTAACTCAAATTACCTTATGTTGCTGTATATATGAAGGGACAGAGCTGTGGTCCTGGATGGTTTTACCCTTGCTGGAAGTATCTTTATACTTGCCACCCAGGTAATTTCAGTAAATAAAGACACTTTTGCTTGCTTGCTTGCTAGAAAGGTATTCTCCATGGTGTGGCTATTAACCCTTGAGGGGAGCCCAAATAACTACTTTTTTTCTGTTTTTTACTACTGTTTGTTGCAGTGTTCTTCCCACTATTCAAAGAATGCTACACAAAAATCCAGGATTTCTTTACTACTACTGTCCCATTTTGCTTTCTAGCAGGGCAGACATGAGAGGTGAGGGAGCCTGCCCAGCCTTGAATGGAGATTTACCCAAGTATTGCTTTTTGTTCCATACTTTAGTTGCACCAGATCATTCAGAAATGTGCTGAGAGCCCTCAGCAGCTTTTGCGGTGATGTGTGTGGGTTGCTGCTGGGTCTCTGAAGACAACCACCCCCAGTCAGGTGCTGTTGCTGATCCCTTGAGCAGTTTGATCTCCTGGCCCATGATGCACTGTACACTTAGCAAGTCATGGTGCAGTGTAAGGCCACGTGCAAAGTGAGTCAGGCTCAGGTACCATCCCTCCATCTGCTTATGGAGGAGGGGAACATTAATGGCAGGATTCAGGGTCATTCCTGAGCTGCCCATCCAGTGGTCAGGTTCGTGCCGTGGGCGTGCGAGCAGGACACACCAGTGAAGAACATCACAGCAGCGAGAACACCAGTCAGTCTCTCTGTCCTGCCTTCAGCTCTAGTTGGTCTGCAACTCTGCAGAGGAAGGAAAAGATGACAAAGACAGGGGGGCAGGAAATAGGAAGCCAAGTTATTTATTGATATGGGGAGGGAAATTCCATTCTGGCTCTGCAAGAGAAGCCATGATTCATGGCTTTAATACAATAGACATTGAGTGCATGCAGATGCAAATCCCCTTGGATAGGCCAACATTTTAAATACCACTAGACATGGTTTTAGGCACTCTCTGATACTGGGAATGTTGCCATCACTACAAGACTGTAGCAGAAAACAAGATTTTGACTCTGCTGGTGTCAGCTGGTCACTGGGAAATGAGATAACAGATTTAATCACATAAATTACTCTCTTTCCAGGATTTGAACAGGGAAGTTTCCTTGCCACCCTCTTTACTGCATCATACTTTTACTGGTACTCAGTGACATGCTGGCAGGATGTGGGGGAGGGATGGAGCTAATATGCCACCATTCCCTGATGGGGGAGACCTTGGGTTTCTAGGAGGACGTTGGGTGAGGCATTCATCTGGTTGAGTTTCTCACCTGCTGTACCTCAGGCACGCATTTTTTGGTAGCTTCAGCCTAGATGTGACACACTAAGAGCTCAGAGATGACTGATCCAAAAGGAATTCCATGTTTCTAAAGGGAAAGCCAAGCTTGGAAGAAAACTGGACTATTTCAGCGTGCGTTTGGCTGCACAGAGCTATTTGCTTTCTAAGCTAAAATTGCAGGTGGCTTCCCTCACTTCCAGCCTCCGCATCTTTATTGTGCTGTTACTGTAGGAGAAGAGTGTCTTTCTGTATGCCAGAGAAGAAAACAAAAATCCACAAAAAATGTACCATTTTACACAATGAAATGACTTCTAAAAAAATAACTTCAGGAAAGAAGCATGTTTTTCCATTCACTGTATTGATGTGGGGAGTATGGTATAAATATACTTTATTATTCTAAAGCTTGGAATTATTACCTGACAGCTTAAAATGCTGATTTAATGCAGCCCTGCAGAGAAAAGTGGTGGTTCTGTCATTACTGAGATAGCCAATACACATCATAAAATTGATGCATGGCAGCCCTGAATAAGGAACTGCACATCGTTCATTATTACATCACTTTATATTAGGACTGCAGGGATCAATAAAAAGCAACAGGATTAAATGCTGCCAATTTCCTCCACAAAGTCTTTTGATTGACACTATTTGCTTGCAGGTGTGACTACAATGTTGCCAAAAAATATTGCCCACTTCTTATGGTTTGGGGAAGGAACGCTTATTGCTCTGTTTTGGCATCTCCATTATGTTAATCACCCTGTTCCCAGAGCCACCAAGGTGTAAAAAAGCAATTTGGGAGTGCAGAGCTGAAACATCAACTGTCCGGTGGCTGCAGAGGGTCGTGATGGGGGCATCTCCTGTCGGGAGGATGGAGAAAGTACATACATCTATGTAACATTCTCTATCCTACAGCCCACAGGTTACTAGAATTTGCCCCATTTCCTCTTTTTCAGCCAGTCCCAAGCCATGTTTTGAAATGGGGACTGAAGGTCACATTCTCCTCAGTGTTTGATCTAGGTGGTTGCTGAAGCCCTGGTGCTGTGACATCATTCACTGATCATGAGCACACACAGGACCTGCTGTTGCACTCCAGCAAATTTCACCCAACTCGCTGCCTTGCCCTGATGAGCTGGGGAGCAGCCAGGAGCCAAAACACACTGTCCCTTGGAACCAAATTCAGCACAAAGATGGCTGCCTGGAAAGTGGAAATACCTTTCCTCGTGAGCTCCCCTGTGTCCAGTTCCTCTGAAGAGGTTTTCCACAAGGAGCCTCCTCCTGCACTGGCAGGCTGCTGGCAGGGAGGAAAGGGAGGAGGCCAGCAGAATAGGTTGGGGGGGCAGTAGTTTCTCTGCTCATGCCACCTCCCTCAACTTCATAGTGTCTCTCCCAGTTCTCAGCAACAAGCACACTGGGTCCAAACACGGGGAGTTAGCAAGAGCACAGACCTCTTTTTATTGCTGAAGTTACCCATAGCTCTTCCCTTGTTTTGGTTGAAGAGATATGCCTTTTGTTTTCCAGATGTGCAGTAACAGCCAGCTGGGAGGAGTAAAACGTGTTTTATGGACTGAAGCACGTTCATGACTAAACATTGTCTGCACTACAGATTCGCAACGAGGCTGTTCAGCAACCCCAAAAGATCTGTTCCAAGTTCAGAGACTTTGGGATGTATTTTCTATTGTCAGGTTATAAACTTCTGCAAGGCTTAGAATAGAAATGCTAATGCAGCCTTCACCCAACAAACCCGAGCATGGTATGAAGTGAAAAGCCATGGTGTGCAGGTTTGGGTCGCTCCCGTGAGTGGCATTACCCCCTAGCAGCAGGTACACACTTCACCCAAGTGTCACCACGGGAAAGGACAGGCTTCAGAGATGACTGCCTCTAGCTGCAGCAACATTTGCTGTGCCTTGCAAACGAACGGCAAACAGGTGGTGGTCTCAAAACTGCTGGTCTTTAAGTTTGATGAGTTGTATGGCTCGCATGCAGATTGCTTCCATTTGGAAGCTGGAACCTCACTGTGCGCTGTGTAGCTGCACAGGGCCAACCTCAGACGTCCAGCAGTGTGCAGGCATTGGCAAAATCACAGCCCAAGACATCAGAGCAGCTTCCCTTGCAGAACCCTGCTCTTTGAGTCTGTAGGGGTAGGGAGGATGTTGTCATCTGCAGCATAATTGGGAGACCGCCACATGCTCACCCTTCTCCACAGACTTGGCTGAGGAAAAGCAGTAGATGTGGGACCGGTTTGCTCGGCTGCAGTTTAAGCAGATTGCAGAAGCTCAGCTGCAGTCAGACAGCAGGGACCGGAGCGGTTCTGATGGCAGGAATCGCGCCTGATGTTTCCAGGAATAATTGCTACCACCTTTCCATCTCAAATCAGCGTGGTGCTTAGGCTGCCCGTGTGCGCTATTGTTGTGGATGTTGAAACGAGCCATTAACAGTGATCTTCTTCTGTTTCAGATGCGAGTGCTTGCCAGGTTACAGTGGAAAACACTGCGAAATAGATGATGATGACTGTGTGGGCCATAAGTGTCGCCACGGAGCTGCCTGCATAGATGCGGTCAATGGCTACACCTGTATCTGTCCTCAGGGCTTCAGGTAGGTGAGAGTCAGGTCCCCTGCACTGTCTCCTGTAACTGTTGGTAGCGCTGGGGCACGCGCTTTGATCGCTTTCCTCCTCGGAGCTCATCGGCCTCTAGACACGGTATCGATCTGTCCATCCTGTGTCAGTGGATGGCTCAGTACTTCGAATCTTGTAGCTGAAGTAAGTCTTAATGAGTTAACTGAAATATGGGGGGGGTTGATGATTCTTGCTTTGAAAACAGCAATTTGCCTTTTGTGCACTGCTGTGTTAGTTTGCCTGCCTGGCTGCTCCGGCCTTTCCTGGTAATACACTCGCAGAAATTGTATGGAGATAAACTCTGCAGGCATGAGAGTGAACAAAGGATAATAAAATTATATATGAATCCTCAGACCTGGCTGCAAGAAAATGTGAGTCTGGAGATCTTGTGCCAGTGTCTCTGTGCCTGTTGGTGGATGGGCTCAGTACAATTCGGGCTGTAAATTTCCAGTCTCTGATTCTGACAGCTGCCAATATATCTGACTCCTGGAAATCTCTCTGTCTGTCAAAGATAAGTGTGCTGCTCCAAATGGATTCACTAATCATTGCCTGAGGCTGGATACTGGCTTCCTTCCAGCTAAACCTTTTCTGTGTTTGAAATACACACATGAGACAAAGAAGGAATACCTGAAAAGATCAGTCTTGACAAAGCAGAAATTGCACGAACACTTATAAATCATTTTCTCTTCTTTGTATCTGCAACTGTTTTTATTCTTCTTGCTTTCATCCTTGCTGGTTTTGGGGGTTTTTTCCCCTCTCAACACAGATTTTTATTGCAAAGCAGACAGCCTTCCCTGAATAGGCATTGATATATAACGTAATGTCAGCCCGTGGTTTCACGGAATCAGACTTGTTATTTACAGGATATCAGATATCCTCGGAATTTTAAATTCATACCCTTTTTTCCATGTTTCATTCTCTTCTTCAATCCCTCTGATGGCCTTAGGGATCTTGCAAACTGGTGACAGGTAAGGATAACAAGTGGCTGTCCCACAGAGGAATTGTAAAAGCTCAACGTTATCTAACTGTTAGAGTTGAGAAATGGGATTGCAAAGCCCTATCTGGAGTCAAGGATAGCTCAAGCCTGTCATCAGACGGTAGTGACTGGGAGATTTCTGCCGTTGGTCCCCTGATTTTTAAGGCATGTCAGTACTAGATAGTGATGAATGTGGTTTGTTTTTTTCCAGGAAGGCAGGGTCACAGTCACAGAGATGTTTTCAGTTGTGACAGAGTTGAGTGGAACAGCAGGGGTGGGTGGGAGGGAGACTGCTCTGGGTCTCTTCCTGTGTACCAAGCAGCTCTACTGGCAATATAGATAGTGCCCTGGGTTGGCTCATCTCACACCAGGGACTTCAAGAGCAGAACCTGGAATCGCCCAGCCTGCTCCCTTGCTCAAATGAGGGAATTTCATTCCACTAAAATCAATTCCAAGAAGAGGAAACATCTTTCTACACAAACCTCCAAACCTCAACTAGTATCTTACACAGCACTTCATAGCCCAAGGTAGGCTTGTGCAAGCAAAGTAATCCCATTGTCTGGGATCAGAGGAGCCACAATTGAGGTCTCCTGTTTGCTTTCTGTTTTTTCACACTAGTCCATGCCACCTCCCTACATTTCCTGTGCACGATGCAAGGGAGCAACAGTCTTTTAGGACAAAAACATCGCAGTAGGGACTAACAGGGTCCCTCTACCAGGGCAGAGAGCAGCCTGAAGCCCCGTGTGTTCTCCCTGCAGAATAGTCCCTGATTTTGTTTGATTTCAGGATTAAAATTCTGCTAACAAAATATGATCCGCTCATTATTCTTTCCATGACTCCAGCCTTTTGTAGTTTAAAGGCCCGCTGCTCTGGAGGGGGTTCTGATTATTTTATTTTTTTTCCTCTTAAGGATTGCAGTTGCAAAGATGGTGATTGACAGAGTTCAGCCTTCTGATGTTCAGGGTTGTAGACTCAGCTGTTCACAAAGCATGCCTCAGGTGCTGGGCTGTGCGGCAGGGAGATAACTTTGCAAGTATTTGAAGGCTGCAAGTGTTGATGAAAAGGAGAGAACACAAGGGGTGGTCTGAGAAAGGTAACTAGGAGACCTGAGATGATGATTAATAAAGTTTTTGGCTAAGTATCAGGAGTCATTTCCCAGCAGTGAGTTTGCAGAGTGTGACCTCCCAGTTATCTGGAGCTTACGCTGTTGTACATAGAACCATGACACGTTTAGGGTTGTCACTGTGCTGGATGTCAAAGCCGCTTGGAGCCGCACATTAGTGAGGATGTTAAAACTCACATCCTCGCACGGCTGAACAAATGGCACACCGGTAATTCCTAACAACACAGGGCCTCCTGTGCCCAGGGATGCACCTCTGATGACAGCCCCAAAAGCAAGAGTACCAGCACGCGCACACCCCTTTTCCCATCTCAGCATCTCCTATTCACATGGACACGTGCCCCATGCAGCACCTTATCGCTCAGCATTTACATAATACACGTTCTTCCTGAAAAGTGTTTAGTGTTTTCCTTCCCAAAATAACATTCGTTTGCCCCCTGCAGATGAAAGTGGTTTAGAGGGTTTGTGAGCCCCGTTGTACAACCCCTCACTTCTCCAAACCTTCCCTGTAGCAATCAGCACCGCAGCAGTGCTGGCCTGATAAATGGTGCTCCAGTGGGGAAGCGGCACATTAGGGCTGCTGAGCTTGATAGAAGGCACCGTTGCTGTGCCGCGTAGATGCTTCAGAGCTCCCCTCTGGGATAGTTCACTGCAAGAAACTCGGCCGTGATTATTTAAATAAATGAGGTCGTATTGGGCAGAATGGCCATTATCTCTGCTTAGTTTATTTGCCTATTCCTTTCTATTGGCCAATGTGTGTATTTATTTTTTTTTTAGTGTAAGC
>WTSP01024944.1:5051-23959 GCA_025331215.1 Actenoides lindsayi | reverse complement strand
TAGAGAGGCCTTAGCTTTCCTTGTTGCATCCCTGCATCCTCTGACAACCTCCCTGTATTCTTCCCAAGTGGCCTGCCACTCCTTCCATGTTCTATACAATTCCTTCTTCTGCTTAAGTTTATCTAGTAGCTCCCTGCTCAACCATGCAGGTCTCCTAACCCTCTTACTTGATATCCTACTCTTTGGGATGCTCTGATCTTGAGCCTGGAGGAAATGGTGCTTGAATATTAACCAACTTGCTTGGGCATCCTTACCCTCTAGGGCTCTGTCCCATGGGACTTTTCCAAGCAGTTCCCTGAGGAGGCCAAGGAGAAAATGGACAAAGAATCTCCAAAGCAGCCAGTCTCAATTCACTTGCAAGGCTCTATTTCGGATCTGAAAGTTAACATGACAAACAGGACAGACAACTAATAGCAATGAAGACAGGGTTAAAAACTGGGATTATTTCTTGCTGATATTCTGTATCTTGGAACTTTAGTGAGAAATAATAATTTTTATGTAAAACATATTCTTTTAGAAAGAACAATGAATGATGTATTAAGATACTGCTTCAAATTATATTATCATAGCTGTAAAAAGTGTTTCAAAACTATTTCTGTAAACTGTACAATTTAAAGCGAACTATCCTTATTATGAGGTTACGTTTAGCATACTTATAATTTCTGCATAACATCATATAGCTTGCACACAATAGAATTTATCTGCATGTTTGTACCATGGTCTGCATACAATGATTGTGCTCTGGTGGGATTTAAATTTGGGCCCAAATTCTTAACAGCAGGAGGCATTAGATATATTAACATGTAAATGAATGCATTAACTTTCCAAGCTTTCTCTAGCAGCAAAAATTTTCTTGTGCATCTGCTGTTTAAGAGATGTCTACCTACATATTATTTGTGTGCTCTCAAGATAAAAGCTTATAAAACTTACTAATTAATTACTAACATTGATGACATATTTTCATCTTTTCTTATTATATCTTTTTACAAAATATAGACAAGAAAAAATATAATCACTAGTGCCTTTATTAGTCTTATTTCAAAACTAAAGAGATGTTTACTTGCCTGAGGTACTTTCTCCTTCCCTCCTCTTCAGTACTTAACCCCCCACCAAAGCAATGGTGAATACTTGGGTGTTTTTACTTCATCCAGACAAATTTTCCAAAGATTTACCACCTTAATGATTAATGTATTAAATAATTTTGGCAGCAAGATAAACAGAAAACTTTAAACATGATCTTATTTTACATCTACACTGTGCTTACTTTTGGCACAGAAGTTGAAAAGTCATCCAAAAATGAAAATTATTTTCTTCAAGAAACCAGAAAATATTCATAAGTTAGCAACAAATTGCTGTTGATAAAAGAGTAAAAATTTCTACCTCTTTACAAGTACTGTTCTGGTACATTTTATGCACGTGTTTTAATATTCCAGATAAGATAGGACATTCTGCACACTTTGTACAGTAATACCAGTGCTGTACCAAATGGCTATAAAATAATGTGAAGCTCCATTGACTCCTATAGCATCTGCAGGGGTGGAAACTTCTGCCCAGTCACATCAGATTAAACTAGCTTTACTAAAGTAAAAATGTCAATGGCTTGAGAAAGGACAATTTGTAGTATATTCTACCCGGTTCTTCTGACAGCTAAATGAAAACTACAGAAGCTACTTTCAAACTGTGTCTTATTGCCAGTAGAAAAATTTCTAGTCATACTAATTATAGTTGGTAGATTTATTGATCTTGCTAAATTGATAAGATTAACATAGTGACTAAATTTATTGCAGAATGTTGGTACAAAAAAGTCTTGCAACATATTCAACATCTGTTAACTATTAGGAGGTGACTAATAAATTTGTATTGCTGGTCCTTAGAACAACAACTAATTGTATTTATTTATTTATTTATTTATTTTTAAAAGACAATTTATGTCTTAATGGAGTCTCCATACATATTATAGACAAGCACAAGAAACAGTGGGAGTGAATTGCTCCTGACTATTTTTATATGCCGATTTAGAAAGAGACTTCAAGGCATTAGTTCATTTATTTCCTCAATATATTGCTGTGCATAACCCAAGGCCTGACAACCACAATGAAGCGGAGGACAGCATCCATCTATACCTTTTATATTAATATGTAAATTAAGCAATTATGTTTTTTGTAGACATCTAACAATCACAAAATGGAAGAGAGCTTTTGGATTCATTTATTCAGCTACATGTTTCAACTTAGAATATTTTCTTATTTATTATTCTCCAGTTCGTGCAGACTGGACTGGATTGTCATGTATGCAGAAATAAATAATCATGTTTGTGCTTAATCCTTCCACATAGTGAAGAAATAAGATAAATGTAGGCATGCCTTTTTTCCTTCTCCTTGGTGTTAAGTATAATAGGCTTACAAGAGACATAAGGAAAAGAAAATACAATCAATTTCTATATAATCTAAATAACATCTAACCTTTATCCCCAGTGAAAAATAAAAAACAGTGACCTGGGAGACATTGAAAATGTTCATAAGAATTATTTTGAGTCTGCAGACTGCCCTGATGACAGAATTTTCCTCCAGGCAGGCACTTTGTCGGATATTTTCCATCATATCAATGACCTTGTACTTATTAGAAGTAATGAAGGTAACTTTCAAGATCATCTGTTTATTATGGAGCCATTTAGCTACTTAATTAGTTTTAAAACTTGCAAATTGCATTTTCTAACCTGACTACTTTCAGCTACCATTATACACCCAAACAGAGCAAATAATCTAAACCAGTTTTTTCTACTACCAGTAGAATGTGTCTAATATATAGTATACATGTGTCATTCTAACATGATTAACACGCATGGATTAAAACCTTAACAAAGTGTGATTACAGAAAACCTAAAAAATTTTAGAAATTTAAAAACCATTATCTTCCACGATAAGAAAAATTAAACTCTCAGAATTACTGTTGAATCAGCAAAATAAAAAACAAACAGCAGCTGATATTTGGATTAGATTAGCATATTTTCTGATAGGTCAAAATAGTTATTTCATCAAACTGCCTTTCAAATTGAAACTGCTAAAAATAAAAACCACAAATATATACCTATCCTCCTCCCCTAAAATTGATCACAGTGTGCTGTATCAGGAATAATGTGGCCAGCAGGACTAGGGATGTGATTCTCCCCCTATACTCAGCACTGGTGAGGCCTCACCTCGAATACTGTGTACAGTTCTGGGCCTCTCACTTCAAGAAGGATATTGAGGTGCTGGAGCGGGTCCAGAGGAGAACAATGAGGCTGGTGAAGGGACTAGAAGGAAAGTCTTATGAGCAGAGGCTGAGGAAGCTGGGGTTGTTTAGCGTGGAGGAGACTCAGGGGGGACCTTGTTGCTCTCTACAACTACCTGAAAGGAGGTTGTAGTCAGGTGGGGGTTGGGCTCTTCTCCCAGGCAACTAGTGACAGGACAAGAGGGCATGGACTGCAGCTGCACCAGGGGAGTTTTCAGTTGGATATCAAGAAGCACTTCCTGACAGAGAGGGTGATCAGACATTGGAATGAACTGCCCAGGGAGGTAGTGGAGTCACTGTCCCCAGATGTGTTTAAAGAAAAGTTGCATGTGGCACTTAGTGCCATGGTCTAGCCAAGGTGGTAGTGTTTGGTCATAGGCTGGACTTGATGATCTCAGAGGTCTTATCCAGCCTCAGTTATTCTATTCTGCTTTGGCAAAGTGGTTTGACTAGATGATCTCCACAGGCCCCTTCCAACCCCTATCATCTGTGATTCTGTGATTAATATTTGTCCGAATCAAGTAGTTTCTAACAAAAGACCCTTCTTAACTAGTATTATGAACAAATTCCTGCAACTGGAATCTCAGAAAAACTCAAAAGAATTGGACAATACCTAATGAAATATTAACGACTCTTTTATTGATTCTCCTTTGGATCAATTTTGCCTCTTCTCTACATGAGATTCATAGTGCAGAACATAAAAATGTGCCCTTATTAAAGGTTTTTATATTGAAGTATCTCATATTTTAATTCCTAGAGATTCATAGTGCGGATCAGAAAATAAAAATATGCCCTTATTATAGTTTTTAATATTGACATATTTATTATTTTAATTGCTACGGCAATGGTACTTTCCTTACAGAATAATGGAAATCTTTAAATGGAAGTATTTTTATGTTTCCATTTAAAACAATTTTCCTTATGTCCCCTTCTGTGACAGCACATTAAAGAGAAAGACACAGACAGTGGAATCATGAAGGATAGTGTTCAAGAGCTGTATTACTTCCTCTGATGAATATGAACACAGGAGAAGAAAACAGGAAAAGTGTCAAAGAAATGTAAAAGAATTAATTCTAGATTTCTCTTATATTCCCATTTCTTTCCAGTGAGCAGGCTCAAGATCTGTATTTTTGTCATATACAAAACCAATGGTCCAGGGTTTGTCAGGCTTTACCAAATGGGACATAACTACATGACTGAAACAGTCACAGTAGTTATCACTCCACAGAAAGCACTTAAATTACATTCAAATTTGGATTATATTGACCAGTTCTCATCCCACTTCTGGAGCTGACCTTTGCAGAGAGATGCATAAACTAAGTTAATTTGTAAAATCTGGGAACAGTGTTCACTGCCATGGATTACAGAGGGCTTTATGCCCTGCCTTTCAGCTTTCAACCTATCTGGCAGTTTACTTGAATTTATAAAGGGTGAATATTAAAATTCTTTTAAAGGCAAAGAGTACTTTAAGTTTGCAACTGTCCAATTATATTACCTTCTAATTCAGTTCTAATTAGCTATACATAATGATCTCTAATCCTTCTGTTCATTAACCCTGTCTTTAGGTGAAAAAGGTATTTATTTTTATTAAATTTAGCTATGTTCTTAGATCTACTTCTTGTCGTCCATTTCTGTGTCCTCTTTAACACCTACAGGTATATCCCATATTACCAACTACCTTTTTTATGTCTCTGTGTTGGTATGGTGTTACCTTAGTAAATGTTTTTTTCTTGAAAGAAACAGGAGATTGATTTTCAGTCATCCACAAATGTTGGGTTTTTTAAATATAAACTGCAATCTAAAACTTCCTGGATTAAATCAGTCACTTTGTATTAATTTATACATTGTTGTAAAACTCATATTCATTTCATGTAGACAGGTGCATCAGCAAGGGGTTAAAATAACATGAGTACATAAGCTCTAACCAAAGACTGACTACAGGCATATTTCACTTGCTGTGTCAGACATGAAATGCATGCAAGCCCTACACAGGTCATAAAAATAAAATACAACTATTACTCCACCAAGTTTACTACCTATAATGTTACTCCAAAGTCTCCAGTGTCTGTCTCTTGGAGGGGGTGGCAATTAGCATGTGGCTCTGACCCTCATTTAGCTATGAAACACAGATTTTGATGTTGCCTTGAAGATTATCATGACATCCATGGTCTTTCTGATATTTTAACATTTCTAGGACAGCATGGCTCAGAACATCTAATGCTCATAACAAATGTGTAATCAATATGTACACCACCTTCACTGAAAGGCTGATCCCAGAAGCTCCAGCCAGATGAGCCTTTAAATAGCATACTTTCTAAGGAAAGAATGTAATTGTCTTTTGGCCTTTTCAATTTTCAAGTTGCTTACTAAAAATCAGCAGGAACTCTTAGTCAACATCTATGTGAACAGAAGTCTGAATAACCCTCAAAATCAAAGTAAGCTGAAATAAATTACCAGAGATGACGGCTGTAAACAGCTGTCATCACTACTGTTAAGTAACAGACAGGGGAAGAGGCTTTATTAGCAGAATTTAGTGAACAGTGATAAAGTCATATTCTGTTGAAAACTATTTTTAATTTCCCAACTCTAAACAGACTTGAGTCCAGTTAGAACAGAGTGGCAAACAGGGTGAACTGGAGATTAAAAGATCTATAAGCAAAATAGAAACGATGTTTCCACTAACTTAATCTTGCATGTGGGGGATACTACTGACATTGTTTTCTTTGGAACAACATGTCATTGGCCACTGGCACTTCAACAAGTGAGCTGCAGGTCCTTTCCCTGCCATCCAACAACTCTCTCCTCCCCAGTTAGAAATTTGCTGCAGACTTCACAGATTTCTCTGTTAAGCTCCTTTTACAAAAGGGATTACTCTAGCTGCCATATCACACAGAAGCTGGAATTGTCTTTCAGTCTCCTATTAGACATATTTTCCCAGTGGATAGATTTTATTGACATTTCCTATTCTTCTACCAGGTACTGATAAAGACAAAATATTTAGAGATACCATCATTTATAGTAGCCTAAATAAAATAAGGAAACCTCATTGTAATATGTTTTTCACAAAAAACAAAACAAAACAAAACAAAAAAACAAACAAGGAACAACAACAACACAAAGAAAAAAAGGAAAGGGAAAAAAAAAAAAAAAAGAAAAGAAAAAAAAACCTTGCTTACTTATATCTGAAAGCCCCCTATGTCCTCTTTTGCAAATACAAGCAACTGAATTTTGGAAACTGGGTGACCATTGCATTTTGCCTTGTTAGAAGTCATTCTAGTCATCTATGCTTTCAAAATACAGTTGATTAGAATTTCTGTTTAGTTCAGGCTGACACTGTAAGTACTGAAAACGCAGCAAATAAACATAATATGAATAAATATTGGTATTTATAAGTGCCATAGAGCAAATACAGGTACTAACTAGGCAAATATAATTTGTATATTGGCAGGCTGAATTGCTCTCCTTTCAGGAAAAAAAAAAAAAATTTAAAAAATTGAATCAGTTTCATACTTCAGATTGTGTGTTTTAATGAATACTGACATTGTTATAAATATGGCTATGATGTTTTGCTAAGGATGGAATCAGCTGTTAATTATAATGAACTATTCTAATCAATATTTAGTCTCTTCTCTCTTAAGGTTAGGATCAGTCTGACACAAAAGGAGTGAAGGAAAAATGTTACTGTTTTATTTACGAGGAATTGACTGAACTGAAATGGTGAAAACAATGGCTGGATTTGGAAATAATTGCACATTTTCTTTAAAACAGTTGGATTTCACACAGATTTTGGATCTTTCAGTCTCCTTACCTCTACCACTTATGTTAGGAGCCCTGACTCTCACACTCTTCAATGCAAATTTAGTGTCAGATTAACAATGCTTGGCTGGAATTTGGATGACTCCCCATCTCTCTTACAGTTCAGCCATATAAGCAGAGAAAAAATATATTTTGTATTTGTTAAGCAGGTGTTATAGAGGACTGCGGAGGGGTACAGCCCCACTGTGTCATGGTGTCAGCAGCCCTTGGCCAGCCTTCTGCAAGTATATCAAACCTCTGCCAGTGCAAACTGAAGATCTGCTAAAGATAAATATTATGCCAGTTTGTTATATAAAGCAAGCCAGTATTTCATAACCTCAATAGCATGTTTTTTCCTCTTAAAAATGCTGTACATAAAAATATCTACTGGGGCAACGCTACATTAGCAGATTTTCAGATGCTTGTTTTATTCATAGAAGGACTTGAGTTTCCTTTTATAATAAAAGGAAGGCTAGTGTAAATGGATTTTAAAGTTCAGTAAGGCAGTGCGGATTTAACCAAGATTTTTTGAAACAGTGACAGAAAACAGTGATAACAAACATCTTTCCAATATTTTATTTCTGTGCTTGGCTGACAAGGCAGCTTTGTCACTACAGCAGTTTAAAAACTGTAATTTTTTTCTCTCTATCTGTTACCTGCTTAAAGATTTCACTTACTAATACACATAATTTCAGCAACCATTTTAAGTGTTTATTGATCTTTCCATTCTTTTTCCTTAATCTATCACTATTAAGTATTTTTAATAATATTTAGGATTAGAATTGGTTTTAATTTCCGATTAAACTTGGTAATTGTGTCAGTTTAAATCCAATGTCTACAAATATCTAGTATGTATCCTAGAATGCATTGAGAAATAAGAAAAAAAATAATCTGAAAAAAACCCTTGTCACAGCATAGAAGTATCTAAACTCTAGTTTTGATTTTACAGGTTGAAAAAAAAATTAAACACCTTTAAATCTTACATGTATTATGTTTACTGACAACTTTGTTTCTGCTATATAGTATTAAATTTATTCATCAGTGCTGTTTTATTCTCTATAATTTCAGGAAAGCTACACTATTAAAACTACCATCTTAAAATAAACAGATTGTATGTGAGAGTTTTCTAAATATAGCATGAGTTTTAAGGGCAATGGGTAAATAAAATAAAAAGTATTTGTGTCCCAGAATCCTGCCATGAAGCATTGCATTAAACATGACTCAAATGCAAATTTCTGTTGCTGCAGCATTGAATGAATCTCTAAAATAGGATGTTAATTTCAGTTGAGTGTTAGATATATAGTGTAATTTTGAGGATACTTGCACAGTGACCTAATTAATTTTTTTCCAGTAAATCACAAAAGCCTGCTTACATCATAAAACTAGTAACTTTTACCTACAGTGATAACTTCCCTACAGTATTCGCTTTATTTCTGCATTTTTATGTGTTTCTTGATCACTTTTAGGAAAAGAACTGCTAGCTTGGTGCAGCTGTTCACACAGAATAGTTCCAGTGTATTTTAGGATGCTCACTGCAGCACAAGGGATCAGAAGCAGGGGACTTCTACCCACTCTAGGCGATGTCTTGTGTTGGAGTCTCCATTCAAGCACTTAGTGTCATCTGATTAATCTCAAACTCTTCTTGCTTCATTTCATTTTATCTTGTTACCACCATAGGTCTGATATTGTCAGCTAGAAAGTTGTTTCAAAAGACTGTCCTTCCCACAGTCTTCATGTTTTCTAAGTCTGCTATTATGCAAATAATGATATGCAGTTCTCTAGTTACATTTTACTGTTCAATTTTCAAAATTATTTCAATAAACTAAAGGCTACTGAATTATTTTAGAAGCAATTTACATTGCTATATAATTCTGTAGCTGGTCTGCTGCATAAATAAGAAGTCATGCCACATAAATTAAGTCTAATGTGTTTTACAGTACCAGGAGCCTTGATATTACTTGGTTAATTTCATGAGCAGAAAATATTTCACTCTCCACCTGACAGTGTGCATAGGATTCTGACAAATTAGATGTCAGCAAGTTGGAACTTAGTTTCTGCTAAGGGCCTACTAATCCAGCCTCCAAATATACCGTGTTATGCATACTTTCTAAATCAAACATGATCATCCAGAAAAAACAATTTTATTTACCTAGTACATCTCTCATGTTTGTTTCCTTTGATAGGATGAGAGATAGGTGTCCTGTAGAAGAGTTCTCACTTCTATTAAAGACAAGAAGAAGTGAAAAGATAACAAGGAATTTTTGAGGCTGTATCCTTCAGTGTCCTCTGTGAAGTCACAACAAGTGAGTTAGGAATCAATACCGAACATCAGTGTAGCTACTCCACAGCTTCCAGAATAACAGTTCACAAGATTTACTTATCACATGACATTCCAGGTCTTTATTCCATGATGTAGTGCCTACTGACAAGCCAGACAGGAAAAAATGATCCACTTTGGTTTTCCCTTTTCCCTGTTGTGCAGCTTTAGTTGTTATAATAGTAAGAGAACCATGGAATAGTTAGGGTACGAAGGGACCATTAAAGGCCATCTAGTCCAAGACCCCTTGCAGTGAGTAGGAACACCTTCAACTACATCAGGTTGAGAGATGTCCAATCTGTCTTTTAATAGTTCCAGGGATGGGACATGTACCCTCTCTTTAGGAAATCTGTTACAGTGTTTCACCACTCTCATTTAAAAAGATATCTTCATGTTATCTAGTCTAAACTTATCCTCTTTTAGTTTAAAACCATTACCCCTTCACCTATTGCATTGGAGCCTACTAAAAAGTCTGTCCCCATCTTTCTTATAAACCCCTTTTAAATATTTAAAAGTTATAATATGGTGTCCCTGGGGTCTTGTCTTCTCCAGGCTCAACAATCCCAATTCTCTCAGCCTTTCTTCACAGGAGAGGTGTTTTAGTCCTCTCGTCATTTTTGTGACCTTTCTCTGGATCCACTCCAACAGGTGCATGTCTTTGCTGTACTGAGGACTCCAGAGCTGGACACAGTACTCCACGTGTGCAGAGTAGAAGAGCAAAATCACCTTCCTTGACATACTGGCCATGCTTCTTTTGATGCAGCCAGGATATGATTTGCATTCTGGGCTTTAAGTGTACATTGCTGACTCATATCCAGTTTTTCATTCACCAATACCTCCTCATCCTTGTCCACAGGGCTGCTCTCAAGATCTTCATCCCCCAGCCCATATTGATAACAGGTGCAAGATTGCCTATAATGTCACCCAGACCAGGTTCAGGACCTTGCACTTGGTCTTGTTGAACCTCATGATTTTCACATGGGTCCATTTCTCCAGCTTGTCCAGGTCCCTCTAGAGGGCATCACATCCCTCAGGCATGTCTACTGTACCAGTCAGATTGATATTGTCTGCAAACTTGCTGAGGGTTCACTCAATCCACCTATGTCATTGATGAGGATATTAAACAGCACTGGTCCCAGTACAGACCCCTGAGAGACACCACTCATCACTGACCTCCATCTGGATATTGAGATGTTGACCACTACCCTCTGGATGTGACCATATAACCAAATGTTTATCCACCAAACAAACCCATCCACCAAACAAACCCATCCACCAAATCCACACCTCTTCAATTTATAGAGAAAGATATTGTGGCAAACTGTGTCAAAGGCCATAATAACATGCTTGAATATCTTAATGTTTGTAAAAGATGTTTTTAAAATTTCAAACATTGTATAATTGGTACAGAAAGTGTTGTCCTCTTCAGAAGAAGAAATAGCAAACCAGTTACTTATCAGTCTTATTTTTTTTCCCCTACAATAGACATTTCCTAAAGTGTATTCTTTCTTCACAGTGAGTAGTCACTTAGTGTATGGAGATAAAAAGAAGAAGAAAAAAAAAAAACAGACAGACCATGTAGGCTAAGAAATTAAAGGAAGAAGAACACGAAAACAGATTGGGCCAGAACTACTGAAAGGTGAAAAGGGGGTAAGTATCTACTTCCTGGAACATGGAAATAACAGAAATATTTCCCAAAGCTCCAAATAATTAAAAGGGAATGTAATTCCGTCAGTGTATTTAGCCCCTTTGTGATGGTCTCTGTTGTCCTGGTTCTAAGTCTCAGTTTCTAGCCACTGACCCAGCAAACCTAGAGTTCTGCACCTGCTCTTTGCTCAAGGACTCCAGCCTACTCCCATCTTCCTCCCTAGGCCCCTCAGATTTGCTTCTACACATTCCAAGAGAACCGGACCCACTGTGACTATTTTGAGTGTGGAAACTAGCTAGGATACAGTCTCTTTTTCCCAATTTTCTACTTCTTTATCACTTTAGTGTTTCAGGTCAGTGTTTAATTCAAGGCTTTCTCTCCCATATTACTATAACTTGGAAAGGGAACAAACTAGATTCCAGAAGAGAAAGGTCCTCTGTTCCAGCTTCATTAGGAGCACACAGGGTTCTACCTCTCCTGAAATCATCCTTCTGCCACAGACCAAGCATGCTTAACAGGAAACAGCTACATGAGGAATTCAAACCCTACAGTTCTAAGAGGTCTTTATTTAATTCATGTTATTTAGCCTAGCAGAGTATATTTCACAAGGGCAGAAGGAAGAAAAGGAATATGCTCCTGCCAAAAATTTATTTCTTCCTTCTCTAGACTATGGAAGGACTAGCTTTCAGCAAAAATGAAGAACTTAATGTTTCTAATCATACAATATCTATGCATTTTCTTAGCCTTTCTTTTGTTTTCTATGGACTGAAATTTCATCAAAACAAAGCATGACTATCATCAACATTTTGATGTTACAAATGATGCAACATAAAACAACTTCTTATAATAAATATTTGCAATGATCCTCTGTGATAGGCAATTCTATCAAACTTTTCTGTTGAATAAACTACAAATGCATAAACTTTATTTTTCAAAGGCTTTTAATTCCTTTGAATTACAAGAGATTTTCACTGGAATACTCATAGGCATTTTATTAATGAAAATTGTTTAACCACATTTTTCTTTTACAATGTTGCTTAATGCTAACATCTTTGAGACCCTGCCTTGGATGAAAAATTATCAATTGTGAAAGAAATTATAAATTCAGACAACACTTAACACTATATTTATTTCTTCTATCAAATAATCTAGTTTTTCAGTCCTTAGAATATGACCTGCCTTTAATTTAATTATAGCTTGCATATGACCATTTTCATAGTGAATTTGCAAACTTCTAAATATAATTACATTTACCAAGAGAAATCTTAAAGAAAAGATGTTTTCTACATATGTCATTCTGTCAGACAGAATGAGTATATACTGCTACACTGCAAACTTAGATGTTTTCTGAGCAACTTCATTCATGACCTGAGGGGATCAATCCTTTCTCAGAGAGAAAAATCATTTATACTTTCTTCAACTTGAACTTTTTGCTGAGCTGAGCCAAGCCTCACTATATATTCTTGACAAATTATCCATTCTCTATTGATCACTTAGGACTGAAGAAGTCAGAGGTAAACCTTTCCTGGGTTCCTTGTTTGTTTTGTTACTCTGAGCTTTTCTACCGTCATTAAATGTCAGCACTGCAGTTTAACAAGCTGCTTGTTACTCACAGAATAACATAGATATTACTTGTATTGCAGCTGTGTAGACTAGGTCCCCAAATTCAAAGACAGCAGTCATAAAGACTCATGCTTCACAGCTTATTTCACAGATGTGGCAGATATGCTGTAAAGGACAAAAAATATTGTGGTAGGCAGTTATGGATTGAAAGTCTTCACTATTATCTGTGATTTTGTTAAGATAGTTTTATATTTTCATAGGCACTACACAAAGCCACAATAAGATGACAGTTTTCGAAAAGACTTACCTTGTATTTGTCAGGATCTCTAATGATCACAGTAGTTGCAGTACTGAAAATACCACTTATAAAATTATTCCTTCCTTCTTAGTTAAGAAGTATTACTGATATTAAAGGATGCACTGATTACTTTATCTTCTTTTCAAATTAGTTTAATATAATGAATATCTCTAAATATTTGTGAATTACTTAAAACTTTTCATTGACCTACTTTACCAAAGCCTATATTAATAGGAAAAAGTGACCTTTTTCTTCATCTGAAGCCTAGTTACAATGAAAACCCAAGGTAATTATTCCAGCCATCAACCTAATCCCAAAAGGTGAGACTTTATGTGGTGATCAGACCTCTCTGATATGTTTGCCTCATTGAGTTTTATAATGCTGCTATTCTCATAAGCAATTTGTCCTATAAAAGCAAAACCACAGCAACTAGAATCAGCCAACAGCGACCAAGGAGACTCAAGAGACATGAGCAGATTATTCTACTGATTTTAGTTTTGGGGGTAGTCCAAGTCATTTCAAGAGTAAAAGATAATGAAGTCCAAGTAAACGACATTATTGGTAAATTTACATTAAGGATTGAGACGCAAAATTTGAAGCAGAGTATTGATCCCAATGAAGTTTCAAGTGCTCAGATGGAAAGTTCTGAACAGAATACATGATAGACATGAACACAAAGAACAGAGAGAAAAAAAAATGGCAAACATTCATCTAAAACAAGATGCAATAGCACAGATGGAGGAAAGGTACAGTAGCACAGCACAGATGGACCAAAGTCTGTTCATCTGCAGGAGGTTAACCCTTACATAGATTTTTGTTTGTTTCAATTAGTTTTATTAAGAAATTAAACTCTATTAGGACTAGTTTAACTTCAATAATATAAAATCACGCATTAAAACTGTACAAGACATCTTTCATAAATAATATATTTTTTCAAGAACAATATTTTGGGGAAATTCAGAATAAATCTACCTTCAAAAAAGTGGAAGACACCTTGTATAAAAATAAGAAAAAAAAATGTTTTTTGTAGTTTCAGAGGAAAAAATCTTAGCCAAATGTATTGACCCAAAACATTAGGAAAGACTGAGAAACCTGGACCTCTTTAGCCTGGAAAAGAGAAGACTGAGAGGGGATCTCATTAATGTTTACAAATATCTGAAGGATGGGTGTCAGGTAGAAGAGACCAGTCTCTTTTCAGTCGTGCCCTGTGATAGATGAGAGGTAATGGTAACAACGTGAAACACAGGAAGTTCCACCTCAACATGAGGAAAAACTTCTTTACTGTGAAGGTGACAGAGCACTGGAACAGGGTGCCCCGAGAGGTTGTGGAGCCTCTTTCTCTAGACACTTTCAAGACCCACCTGGATCTGTTCCTGTGTGGCATGTCCTAGGTGTTCAGGCATTGGCAAATGGGTTGGATTCAACCTTCAGAGATCCCTTTCAACCTCTACCATTCTATGATTCTATGATTTACTTGGAAGCAAGCATAAAAAAAAAAAATCCAAACCAACCCAAATTTCCATTGGGTTCAGTGGAAGCAATGCAGTACTCCTCAGCTAATCACATTGCTGACTACAAAAGCAAAGTGTTCAATACTGAAAATGTTGCAGGAATTTTTTTTTGGTTTGGTTTGGTTTGGTTTTTTAAGAAAAAAAAATTATTTCTTCTGAACCTATTAATGAATTTAGTGTGAATTTCTACATAAACATATTAATCCTATGCAGCAGTTGTACAAACTCTAACAGAATTGGAGCTGTCCAATAATAACCCTTTTCTACCTTGCTTCTCTGTCTCTACACACTCAGACAAATCTACTTCGTTAGGTAAAAGAATATAAGGAGATCATTCAAAACTTATTAGCTTATAGAAAAAGGGAGTAATGAAAAAAGATACTGGCTTTCCAAGCAGTGAAAAATTCTACCATTGGGTGGTAAAAAGAAGAAAAGATTGAAGTAAATATTTGGAAGTCATGAACAGCAGCAGAAAGATCCCTAAATGAATATGTTATAGGAATATAAATTATATTTCAATTACAGCACTCCTAAGAAGTGTGATAGACAATTAAATTACAATGTTATTGAAATATATTAAAAAAAGGGATTCACAAATCTGCACTTAAAAAAATCCTAATTAAAATAAAAGAGCTGTAATAGTCTCTCCTTTAGAGAGGCTAATAAAAGTGATGGGAAAACTTGAAGCACTCATTTTCATGTTTTGATGAATGAAAGTGAATTTCAAGAATTCTACTCTTCAACCAATCCTAATATTGGAGATAGGAGAGAGTTGCTTGTACAGCATATTTAATAGGTTTTGTACATTTCATTTTATAGAAAAAATGAAACAAAATAACACAGATTCCTATCACATTTACACTGATAGAAATATAGATTAAGTCTTTCAGTTTGAATTGTGCTCTCTTTAACATCAGACCATATTAACAAACCTTTCCTCAAGATGGATTTAATTTGGATTTATATCAGTATAACAAAGCACATCTTGTTTGGCACAAGACTGCTTCCTCACTATTTGAAAGCACCTTAACCTTAGCTTGCAACAATCCAATCATTCTGTGCCTGAGAATCTCTAAGACTATCTGAAAAATGTGTTGTGTTTTGTAACATGGTGAGCCAGCTAGCCACTGAGTACAGATCTAATTCATTCCAAAGATGATTTATAATAAGTCAGGTTGGAAAGCAGACCATTTCCAGAGGTGACAAGCTAATGCATTACCTCTGTGTAACCTTAGCACACACAAGAATGTAATTTAGCTTTTAGAATGATAAATATCTGTATCTCCAAATTTGTACTAATTATCAGGCTAAAAGGTTCTTTCAGGTGCTCGCTCCACCCATGTTCTTTTATATTAAAATATTTATAAGATTGTTAAAGTGTAGATCATAGCAGTAGATGGGTTGAACAAATTAGAAATCAGACACAAGGTTAATGGGAGAATAAGTCCCTGATTTAAAACAGTTTTTTTATTGTTTTAGGAGACAAATATACTAACAAGTACACTTACACTCTACATTAGTGCTGTGAATTATTATAGGGCTAAGATGTTGTATATAGAGGATTGTATATTAAGTTACAAGTAAAAGAAAACCTAATCTGTAAGAGATAAACTAGGTCAGATGATGATGGCTTTAAAACTTACAGGATTGCTCTTCCCCATCTGAGTGAAAAACAAGGTAAATTAATCAGAACATGCAGCACAAAGATGGATTCATCTTGATTGATCTAAAATTTGGTGGTAAGAGAGGGATAGGAAGTAAGCTGAAGAGGATAATGGGTCTTCCATCCACATTACAAAATACATAACAAAAGAGAGACCATCATTCAGTTACTCACTAATTTTCTTTTTGCATTTCCAAAAGACAGTGTAAGCCAGGGAAATGATTCAGGGAATATTTTGGAGCAAAGATGACAGTCAAAATCCAATCCCCAACGTCCTGTCAATTTTACAATCGGCATCTTCAGCACCTGTGCCATGTGTTTGCCATGATTTATTAATATATGTAACCTGTTTGTACAGTGAAAATACACAGCACTTCCAGTGTTAGTTAATTTAGCAGCTTCACAGTCCTCTTAATTTAAAAGCATCTCTGATAGTAAATCTATGTAATAATTAAAAATATTAAATATGTAGGTGGGTGCTGGAATTTATTCTCAACACAGACCAATACAATCAAAGTTGAGGTTACTTTATTTGTGTTTTCGCCAGGTTTATATATGGTTTCTATCCTTGTATCCACACTACAATTAACAGCTATTGGTTAATTACTCTAAACACACAATTCACACTTCCTAAACTAATACATCATTGGCTATCCTAAACCGTCCCCATAACCGCCCCCATCCTGTTCTACTTTCTTTCTTCTTCTTCCTTCACTGCTTTGTGCTGTTCTCAAGCCTACCTCAAGGACACTGTCCACAGCCCAATTATTTCTCACACAATCTTTTCCTCAGCCAAGCTTGTTCCCAGACAGTCTTGAGGAAAACAGGTATGCCTGTTCTCCTCCTTTTTCCCTTGTGAACAGCTCTTTCAATCATCTTTCCCACCATCCTTAAATATACAAAGTACTATAGCTAACATTGCTAACAGTAAGATGGTGTCTTAAACTATGACATAGGTGAGTTTGGATAGGCCACATGTCCGTTCTCTTCAAGATACATTTCCACAGGTGGGGAAAGGGAATAAGAAGAAATCTTCTACTTAAAACCTGAAGCAACATGACAGCAAAAGCTGAAGTAGTGATTTAGGATAACCCAATATAATTTGATGCTAAATGTTAACCACACTGATGTTCTTGCAAAGTTTTACTATAGCAGCACCAGTAATTCTAGTTTTGTGCTCATCTGCATTGCTTTTCATAGCTTGGTCTTTCTTTCTGAAGCTTTAACCTCAGACTGCCATCAGACAAGTTCCCTCTTGCTACATCATCACTTAGAAAATAATGGACACAGGGATGCATGTGAAGTGGTGTTTCTGACTCTATTCAAAGTTCTTCATTAATCCACTGAACCCTTACCTAAGAGAGTAATAATTTGTAACAGCTGGTGGTATCGTGAACATTTTTTGTATCAGCATTATGGAAAGAAGGCCCTTCATTACTCTCTGATCCATTAAATTTAAAATATATACATATTCTAAATTTAAGTACATACAACAGGATTTCACCTCTTCAGGGTAAGATGAGAAGATTGAAGGTATCCTGTATCTTCAGGAAACTGGAGATTAGGATAGAGTGTTAAAGCTAACTGAGTTTAATTATGTGTAACTGACTATTCCTTTGTTGCAAAACACATTACATTAATGGGTAAGCTAGAGATAATGGCATTTAATAAGCAGAATTGGGCTTTCACTGAAGAGCAATGATTGAACAGATAGTTAGGATTTGAAAAAGGTCAGAAACTTAAGTCAGGCAGTATGTGGAAAGGAAAAACATTCTGAAGTTGCTCTTGTAACTTTGTCAGTTTTCTTTATATGGTGTTATTAAGAAAGATTTATTGTAATGCTGAAAATAAATAAAATAGAAATTTTTTTACTTCATGCATGATCCTGAATTTTCAAACATGATGTGTTTTTCAGAAAAAAAGTGTTTACATTTGTTGTGAGGACATCCTGATCTTAATATCTTGAGCAGATATGAACAATTTTCACTTGCTATCTTTTGGGTTTAATAACACAGCTATTACTATAACTTTCCAGGTGTTGGAGTATAACTTTCCAGGTGTTTTTGACACGTTCCATTTCACATGTGACAATCATAGTTCAACTAGTAGCTCTGTTTTGTGTGGATTTAGTCTTGGGAAAAGGCTGTGCCTGGTATCCTATCAGTATCTGACAGATAATGCTGTCTGTTGTTTTGAAAGAGTGCACTAATCACAAAATCTGGCCCTTTTTTTCCAAAACATCAGAAAGAACAAGGGAAGAAGGAGCTGGAAACATATCATATTCAATGTCTACCTCAAGTTAAGTTAATTTTAAGTTAAGTTAATTTTAAGTTAAGTTAATTTTAAGTTAAGAAGGACAAAAAGAAAGAGAAGATCTCTATCTGAAACTGTTTATACCACAAACAGCACTGCATCATCCTTCAAAACAGCATACTAAATTTAAGGGAAAACATGCCAGATACAGTCTGTTCAGGAGAGGTAACTGGAACTGAAGAAAATGTAGAGAAGTGTAAGGTCTGAGCAGTTGAACAGATTTTTTCACTTTTCCATAATTTGCTGTAAAGGAATAATAATTATTTTCACAAGACAAAAATTCAGCAAGTCATCCATGACATCTAACAAATGCTTTTTACCTTTAAAGTTAGTTCCTCTGCTATTGTGTCACTTAGCAGAAAGAATACCATGACCACTAAATACAGAATCAGTACTTTAACATATTACAACAATCAAATTGAAAAAAAAACTTAGTTATCTGTTTTTTCTCTTACATAACAGGGCTTGGCAAAGCCACAAGATGATACCAAGCAGCACGACATCTTTGACTTGCCATCAGGCAGCCACAC
>WTSP01024943.1:14958-32736 GCA_025331215.1 Actenoides lindsayi | reverse complement strand
AGAAGAGAAGAGAAGAGAAGAGAAGAGAAGAGAAGAGAAGAGAAGAGAAGAGAAGAGAAGAGAAGAGAAGAGAAGCATTGAAGCATTTCCGGAGGTTCACTGCTAGCTTAGTTTCTGGTTTGTGTCAACTTGTTTATATCAGCTGCTGATTTGCGTCACTGACTTGGCTTTGTGGTTGTATCTGGGACCTGATGGACACCCTGGTGCATTAAGAAATTCACCACAACAGTACAGCATGTTAAGATCAGATAGCACAACCTAATGTTGTTTCCTTAAGCACACACACTAAACACAACCCTACTAAAAAGTTACTGGAGGCAGCTAAGAAAAGCAGACTATCAGTTAATGCAAACCAGGTTTAAATTCAGATAATGTCCATGCAGCACCAAAACAGAACACACCAAATAGGTGCAAGGCTACCAAAAATTTGTACATATATTTTTTTAAGGATTTGTATTTCTAGGAATCAAGATATCTTACATCACTTCACTTCCTCTAAGTTTTTAGTACAAACATCTTGAACCAATTAATATTCACTGTGTTGTGGAGGGAATTGTTTACTTTGACATGTAAAACATTATTTTAGCTATGTCTTTAATTAATTCCTTGGAAATTAAAAAACCAAATCCTGAATATTTAAGCTGAAACATCTGATCATTTGCAATACTGAACACAACATAACTTAGATGCTCTGCTAAAAATTCACATATTTTATAATATATTCACACTATATAGAGTGCCCACACAGGAGTCAACATTACATTTTAAGTTTTGTGCCCATGATTAGACAACACAGGTTCACACATACAGAACTGCCTAATGAAAATGCCTAACTGAGCACTTCAGAAATGAGTAAAAGGTAGTGCATGATGCCTTCTTGCTATCCAGATGTATATAGCTGAAAATGTCGAGAAAGGACTACAATTCTGAGGGAAAACTTCAATAAAGCTAATAACCTTTTACTTCAGCTGATATTTGGCTTCAGATTTTCTGTCTAAGCTTCCACAATCAAGCCTCACAAATCTTTCTAGCTTTGTCATAGATCATTAAAGGTCTAGTGAATAAACAAAGAGAATACATGCCTATAATCTTAACAGAGATATTTCATAGGAGAAAATAAAATGTTTTCAAAACCATGTTTGCTGTATGCAAACTTCCTTTAAGAAACACTGAAAGTAGTTCCAAGAGCCTCTAAATATTCCACGAAGATGTTCTTGAAATAAAAAATGGATGTTCTTTTAAAAATTACAAATTAGATCAAACTTGTATTAAGATATTAAGATGTCTTTGAAGATAAACATTACAGTTGAAATGTTTTGATCAATCTGTTTTCTCTTTTCCTTTCTGAGAATTTAAAAATATTTGGCTGTTGCCCAATTTGAAATGAAGTCAGATTTTAAAATCTCAAATTCTTGATTAAAGTAAATGATTATCCCCTAGGTTGTTCTGATAATATACCACATTTTAGATGGAAGGGATGAAGTTATAGAGATTAAACAATGAGTCCAAGGATGCCCACCAAATAAATAAAAACCTTACAAAGAACAATAATCCAATTTGTCAGCAATGGGTCCAGGAATAATCCAGGAAAAAGCACATCCCAGTCTGTATTGTCTAGAGTTGGTTTTCAGAAGTTTATGGTGCATTCCATCACAATGTGGCTACAACTTACCTGCATATTCTTTTTTTTTCTGTCTTTGCCCTCATGAGCAAAAACATAAATGGTGCTATTGCCTGCAAGAAAATGGAAGCAAAGGTCACTAGAGCTGCTATAGCAGTTTTACATTTCCCAGAAGATTCTGCAGTGCGGAAGTAGCTCCTTTTGTAGTGAGTATAATATCATGGGGGTGAGCATAATTTCAGGGGTGTGCAGTATTGCTCCTGTGAAATAAAAAAGCTGATCTCTGTATCTGGCCAAACACACAATGATCATTCTCATCCTAAGGATCTTCCCTCTTTTCCCCTCCTCCTATGTGTTAATATTAACACAAAGTATCATATTAGCATCCTGATTGGAAGGTATTAAACCTACAGTCATCACTCTTGATGGATACTAAGAGCTTCAAGAGGAGCTGGAAGGTGTATCAAAAAGAAACGTATCACTTGGCAGCTTGGTTTGCTCTGTTTGACCTGCCTTTTGAAGTAAATAGCAGCTTTTGTGCAGGGTTGCTATGATTTACTCTTTCAAAAGTATAATAAAAAAGCAAATATTAGAGACAATTTTCATTGTGGCTTTTGTTTTGTTATGTTTTAACTGGTAATCTCTGTTAGAACACCATTGAAAGAAACAAAGTTCTGGTTTTGTTCAACACCTTTTGTAAACATATCCACATCTCTGCCAATATCAGGACTCCTCAGCTCTGGAACTGGGAGCTTCTGAAAACATCAAGAAGTGTTAGCACAGCTGGTGGAGTCTGCCACACCAGCTGGAAGAGGCACATTGAGGATCTGGTGAGTATGAGTGAGCCAGAAAACTGAACTGGAGTAGCTTTGTGGTTTCAGGGCTGTGGAACAGACCTTGGGCTTTAAGGTATTCTGGTTCTGCTGGCTCCAGTGTAGGAGGAAAGGACCCAGCTACCAAGGAACAATAAGGAATAGTTTGTCCATAGCTCGGAGTGTGAATACTGTACTGAGGATACCAGCACTCCTTGGATACTCAACTTCATTACAGGGAGGATAGGAAGAACACAGAAGGGATGATCAGTGGTCCCCAGTGGCCATCTCACTGCATCTGTGCACCAAAGAGCACCATCACCTCGTCCACATGGGAACTATGATTCTGTGTTTCTTTGAACTACTTCCCTTGGGGGCTCCTCTGCTCTCCACCACTACAATAAGTTTGGAGTTTTGCCTTCTCCATGTTCTTCAGTCTCTTTTCCTCCTCATTCAGCCATCCCAGAGAATTTCTCTGGTTCCCAAATTCCATCCTTTCAGGCCTCCTTAAAAATAGCTGAAGGGGCCTGAAGTATGCCATTATAACAGTCAGAGAAACTTGGAAAGGAGAGTTTGCAAAAATATTTACTATGTGAACTCCCTTCTGCCTGCCTTCATAGAAACTGAACTAAGTGACCAAGAGGGAAATCTGAAACCAAAACTTCTAACTGAACCCACAATTAAATAGAAAATCAACATGCCCTGAAATGACAACTGAAAAGCTATGTCAAAAGCACAAGTCTTCACTGTCTTTATAGCTTTATAATAATTTTTTCCAATTTGTTTAAGTATGTACTAATTGGATAAGAAACACAGGAAGATGACTCTCTGGTGCCTTGCTGACAGCTTAAACTACTTCTGTTTAGTTCAGAGGTTCGACTAACCGCTTATTGTCAATTGAGACTGTTAGTCACTTATTTTGATGTAGCAAAGTTGGAAATTGAGAAGTTAAGTCAGTCCTTTAGTCCCACAATCCTCTCTAGCTGAGATCACAAAGATATGCAATTTTGGCTATAATGCTTACATTTTATTTCTTCATCTATTTCAGTATTGGGAGATAATTATTTTACTGCTGGAAGTAGGTGCATGATTTTTTAAAGAAATAACCAGACAAGTAACAACTTCTGAAATAAACCACTGTGAATTGAAAAGTGTACATAATGTTGTTTGAGTCTTTTCACTTAGTTATTTCACTTAATTTTATGTAACTGACATGATAAGAATGAAACCATGGGTGAGGCAGAGTTATTACAGTTAGATAATGTGATAGACATGGTATCAAATTTCAACTACTCTTTTTAAAAATGCCATGCTTAATTACAGATATATATGCCAATAGACACATTAGTAACCAAGGTTATATTTTCCTCAATGTTATTCATGAGGTGTGCAACCTGACCTTCCCAGAATGCTGCACTGACTGGTCTACAAGGAAGTGGTACACCCTGCACCCAGTGTTCTTCTCAGCCTCAGAACCAGAAATCTTCCAAACAATTCTATCAAGAGGGGTAGAAAGGTGGTTGTGAATGTACATATAGACAAAATTTCTTAAATAAGAAACATGAGTAGCCATTTTTATCCTGTGAGTACTTGTTTATCAGCATTTTTACACTGTGTGACTCTATAAAGGACACCTAAAAAAATTATCATTGACCTTAAGAGTGATCCTGGACTTTGAAGCTGAATGGAATGCCTTCTGAAGACAAACCTCAGGGGTGGAGATAGTTTGCATAGAGATCAGTGATGGTCACTTCAAGCCTAACAGAAAAGGCCTTGGTCACAGAATTGTCACAGCTGCAAAAGACTTCTAAGATCACCACATCTAACCATCAAACAAAAAAACTAAGCTAAAAGTAAACAAACAAAAAAACTCAAATCAAACCAAACAAAACAAAAAACCCCAAACAAACAAACAAACACATAAGAAAAAAAGCCACAACACAAACCCAACCAACCAACCAAACAAAAAAAAACACAGAAAAAAACCACAAACACCTCACCATCCCACTAGAGCATGTCCTGAAGTGCCTCATCTACATGTTTTTTGAACATCTCCAGGGATGGTGACTCCACTGCCTCATGTTCCAGCACCTGACTACTCTTTCAGTAAAGAAATTCTTCCTAACATCTAGTCTAAAGCTCCCCTGGTGCAACTTCAGGCCATTTCTGCTAGTCCTGTCATTAGCTACTTGAAAGAAGAAGTTTCACCCACCTCACTATAGACTCCTTTCAGGTAGTTTTAGAGAGCAATATGGTCTCCCCACAGCCTCCTCTTCTCCAAATTAAATAATCTAAATTCTCTCAGCCTCTTCTCACAGGACTTGTTCTCCAGACCCTTCATCATCTTGGTTACCCTTCTCTGAGCTCACTCCAGCAACTCAATGTCTTTCTTTTGGTGAGGGGCCCGGAACTGAATACAGGGTGTTCACGAGGTGTGGCCTCACCAGTGCCAAGTACAGGAGCACGATCACTTCCCTTCTCCTGCTGGCCACACCATTTCTGATACAAGCCAGGATGCTATTGACCTTCTTGGTCAGCTGGGCACACTGCTGCCTCATATTCAGTTGGGTGTCAATCAGCACCCCCAGGTCCCTTTCTGCCAGACAGCTGTCCAGCCACTCATCCCCAAGTCTGTAGCGTTGCCTGCAGTTGTCATGGCCAAAATGCAGGACCCGGCACTTGGCCTCTTTAAACCTCATACAATTGGCCTTGGCCCATCAATCCAACCTATCCAGATCTCTCTCCAGAGCCACCCTACCCTCAAGAATATCAACATTCCCGCTCAATTTGGTGTTGTCTGAAAACGTGCTGAGGGTGCACTCAATCCCCTCATGTAGATCATTGATAAAGTTACTGAACAAGACTGGCCCCACCACTGAGCCCTGGGGTCCCCACAGGTGACTGGCCACCAAATGGATTTAACTCTGTTCATCACAACTCTCTGGGCTCAGCCATCCAGACAGTTTTCAACCCAGTGAAGAGTACACTTGTCTAAGCCATGAGCCATCAACTTCTTCAGCAGAATGCTGTGGGAGACAGTGTCAAACACTTTACTAAAGTTCAGGTAGACAAATGTCCACAGCCTTTCCCTTGTCCACTAGGCGGGTCACCTGGTCATAGAAGGACATCAGGTTGATCAAACAGGACCTTCTTTTCCTGAACCCATGATGGCTGGGCCTGATCCCCTGGTTGTCCTGCACTTGCCACATGAGCTCACTCAAGATGAACTTCTCCATAATTTTTCCAGGTACCAAGGTCAGGCTGACAGGCTTGTTGTTCACCAGAAAAGATGAAATTCCTAAAATTCCTAAATTTCAAATAAAAATTGATTGTTACAGGTATACTAAAATGTAAATAACTTCTTTATGTTGACATACATACCCCATCTTTCTGCCACTGCTGTGAAGAGGGGAGATACTTTTGAAATATCTTGGCCTATAAACATAGAAAGTTGAAAGATTGCCTATCATCAAAATTATAAAGGTAAAGCTTGGTCATGACAGGCTGTAGCTCAGAAGTTAATTACATATGAGTCTCTAATTAATCTTCTGACTCAAGTGAAATTGAAGACAACATCAGGAAGAAACTCAGAATGGGTCTGAACTGCGCCTTTGTCCTGAAAAATATATCAGTAGAGATCTGCGTGAAGGACACTATTTCTCACTGAGCCCTTGGGAAGCTGCCTTCATCAGCAGATGAAAGGAGGATTAAGTTACTGCCCTCACAGTGAGGTCTCTCCCCTCACACTGAAGTTTCATGGTATTATATTGTGCCTGTCCAAAGGTTGAAGCCAAGAGACACTTGCAAACACCATTACAGATAGCAGGACATGTACTGCAGTGTTCAGTGAAGTTTGAAGTGTTGAGGAGGGCAGCCTTTGCCAACAGCAATATAAGATCTTGGTGAAAAGTGTGCAGCTGCATCCTGTGCAGATGATAATGTCAGATGATAAAGCACTTCATACAAGATATGGCAAAAAGGGCTATGTGTTTCAACATGCATAACTACACCAACACCAACAAGAAGAAACAAGAATATCAGACCGATACCAATTTGTGCACTGCCAATCCTCACTTCTTTGGTGATGTTTCTTCAATGCAAAGCATGCCCAAGGAAAAGTACTTCATCCTCAGGAAGTCTGAGTCTTTGTGGAGCTTTGCTTTACCATGGCAGAGATAATTAACAGCAATGCAGGAGAAAGTCATCCTTGCCCCAAGAAAGTCACTACTTGTCACCAGTGAAAACTGCTCTGACAATATCTGAAAGCCCACTTCAGTGGCTGCAGGCACATGGATTGTCCATAAGAAGAAATATTAGGTATTGTTCAGAAGAGACTCCTGAGGCTAAATACTAGAAGGAGAATCAGATAATATCAAGGGGAACTAACAGAATTCCCACCCAAAACAATGAATGATACAGATTTAAATCATAGAATCATCAAAGTTGGAAAAGGCCTTTAAGATCATCGAGTCCAACCATTAACTCTATTCTACCAAGTCCACCACTAAGCCATATCCCCAGGCACCACATCTACACTACTTTTAAACACAACCAGGGATGGTGACTCAACCACCTCCCTGGGCAGCCTGTTCCAACACCTAACAATCCTTTCAGCGAAAAAATTTTTCCTAATGTCCAGTTTAAACCTCCCCTGGTGCAGCTTGAGGCCATTCCCTCTTGTTCTGCCACTTGTTACTTGGGAGAACAGACAAACCCCACATCTCTACAGCTTCCTTTCAGGTTGTTGAGAGTTGTAGAGAGCAATAAGGTCTCCCCTCAGCTTCCTTTTCTTCAGACTAAACAGCCACAGTTACCTCAGCTGCTTCTCATAGGACTTGTTCTCCAGGGCCTTCACCAGCTTGGTTGCTCTCCTCTGGACCCACTCCAGCTCCTCGATGTCTTTCTTGCTTTGAGGTACCCAAAATTGAACACAGTGCCCAAGGTGTGGCCTCACAAGTGCTGAGTACAGAGGGACAATCACCTCCCTGGTCCTGCTGGCCACACCATTTCTGATACAAGCCAGGATGCTGTTGACCTTCTTGGCCAGCTGGGCACACTGCTGCCTCATATTCAGCCGGGTGTCAATCAGCACTCCCAGGTCCCTTTCTGTCAGACAGCTGTCCAGCCACTCATCCCCAAGCCTGTAGTGTTGCCTGCAGTGGTGACCAAAATGCAGGACCTGGCACTAGGCCTTGTTAAACCTTACGGCCTTGTTAAACCTCTATGGCCTTGGCCCATAGATCCAACATACCCAGATCTCTCTGCAAAGCCTCCCTACCCTCAAGCAGATCAGCACTCCCACCCAATTTGGTGTTGTCTGCAAACTTACTAAGGGTGCATTCTATCTCCTCATCAAGATCATTGATAAAGATGTTAAACAGAAGTGGTCCCAATACTGAGCCCTGAGGAATGCCACTTGTGACCAACCACAAACTGGAATTAACTCCATTCACCACCACTTTTTGGGCCCAGCCATCCAGCCAGTGTTTTACCCAGGAGAGCATACGCCAGTCTAGTCCATGAGCAGACATTTTTTTCATGAGAATGATGTGGGAAACAGTGTCAAAGGCTTTACATAAGTCCAGGTAGACAACACTCACAGCCTTTCCATCGTTCACGAGGCAGGTCATCTTGTCATAGAAAGAGATCAGGTTCATCAAGCAGGACCTGCCTTTCATAAACCCATGCTGACTGGGCCTGATCCTTTGGTTGTCATGTGCATGGTGAGTAATGGCACTCAAAATGATCTGCCCTTGCACTGAGGTCAGACTGACAGGTCTGTAGTTCCCTGGATCCTCCTTTCGACCCTTCTTGTAGATGGGAGTCATATTTGCTACCCTCCAGCCCACTGTGACCTCCCCAGTTAACCAGGACTGATGGTAAATGATAGCTTGGTGAGCACATCCACCATCTCCTTCAGTACTCTTGGGTGTAACCCATCTGGGCCCATGGACTTGTTTAAGTTTAAGTGGTGTAGCAGCTCACTGATTATTTCCTCCTGGATTGTGAGGGGTCTCATTCTGCAAACCTACCCACTCCTCCCCCTCCCCCATCTTCCAGTTCAGAGGGCTGGGTGTCTAGGGAAGAACTAGTTCTACTGCTAAAGATTGAGGCAAAGAAGGCATTAAGCACCTCAGACATTTCTTCATTCTTTGTCACTTTCTCCCTCTGCATCCAATAAAGGATGGAGATTCTCCTTGGTCCTCCTTTTGTTGTTAATGTATTTATAGAAAGAAACATTTTTTATTGTCTTTAACGGCAGTAGCCAGGTTGAGTTCCAGTTGGGTTTCGACTCTCCTAATTTTCTCCCTGCATAGCCTCACTACATATCTGTAGTCCTCGTGAGAGACCTGACCCCTCTTCCAAAGGTCATAATCCCTCCTTTTGTTCCTGAGTTCCAGCCTAAACTCTATTCAGACAGGCCGGTCTTCTTCTCCACCGGCTCATCTTTTGGTACACTAGGACAGCTGCTCCTGCACCGTTAAGACTTCAGATTGAAAAGGTTGAGGAGAGTAAAAAATACAGAGTATTTGTTCCTTCATTCCAAAGAGTGCAAAGTGGGGAAGAGCACATGGGGGCATGCCTTATCAAACAAAAAGTTCTCCTATGGCAAATGTTTGGCCAGGGGCAGTGTGAATGCAGATGAGAGAGGGAGAATATGAAGGAAAATACAGTTTTGCTAAACAGCCTGCCAAAGGCCTGGCTTTCTTTAGGGATATTTATCCAATGTTTCCTAGTTTTAAGCTGATGCAAATCAGAGAGAATACAGTTTTGTGAGAAATATGTAAACAGGTCAGTATGACCATTGCATGAATAGATAACTCCTTTTATGACAGAGTCAAAAGTTTTAACACAGTTATTGCTCAATTTACATATTTAACTGGTGCCAATATCACAGAATGAAAACACAGTTTAATATATTACAATATCCCAACTACTGGCTTGGTGACCACTTCATGTCATAAATTCATTCTGCTTTCTCCCTACAGTTTAACAGAACACAGGTTTGAGGCTCAGAAGAGCAGAATTCTTTTCCTTGGTCTACCAAGTGACCTTCAACAAGTCACATCAGTGTGCCACAATTTCCCTACAAAATAAATAGAGCACAATACTTGTGATTCGTACCACAGCACTTTTAAAGCTACTGATCAAAGTTTTAGAAACTGCTTAAGTGCCATTACTTGCATATGTTTATTCAAATGCACCACTTGGCACATTAATGTTATTAAGTCCATTATTTCTGTAGTGAACACATATGTGCTTCCACTCAATTTCTCACTTTAATCAATACATTCATGTAAGTTACCACAGCTGTCTGGCTGGTAGCTTTCTGCAGCTTCTGGATGATGCAGTGAAGGGCTGCTCTTCCTCATCTCTATTTTTCAAGCAATCTGCATTTCTCAATTTAATTTTCACTTAAACTACTTTCCCTCACACAGAGGGAAGAGGTCTAACAGAGAAATACTGGTGTAGCTAGAATGGGCCATTTAAGATGCTAACCCTTTCACTCATCCCTCTCACATCCCCGCTGGAAGCCTAGCAGACTTGGAAAATTGGAACAAGCATTCACTTTTCAACTACTGCTATGCACAATCCATCAACTCAGAGCAAATTCTTCCTCCCTGCTGTTAAAGCTGAGACTTCAAGCTGAATCCGAACAGCTAATACATTCATGTCTTGTTCTGTTAACTCTGCAACAAGATGTTAAGGGGAAGCTAAGGCACAATGTGTAAATACTCTGGTGCTCATCAGTGAGTTTACTAGCTTATTATTTTTTAAATTCATTGGATCATAGGATATTCATACTATGACAGGATAACTCAGTCTGGAATGGACCTCTGGAGATTCCTACTCCAATGTCCTGCTCAAAACAGGATCAGCAGTGAGATCAGACAAGGTTTCTCAGGGATTTTTGAAGGTCTGGGGGCTATGGAGAATGCATAGCCCCACTGAACAGATTGTTCCAGTGTTTGATTATTCTCAAGGTAAAAAAGATTTTCCTTACATCTAGTCTAAACTCTCACTTCAGCTTATACCAGCATTCTTTTATTCTCTACAATGCAGCACTATGAAAGATCCTGGCTCTGTTTTCTTGAAACCTCATCATGGATAGAGCAAGTCTGTCATTGGGTTTCCCCAAATCTTTCTCTCTTGTAGACTAACAAGCCCAGTTCTTTCAGCCTCCCTTTGTAAGGCAAGTGATCCAGCCTCATGAACATCTTGGTTGCCTCCTGATGAATTAGCTCCACTTTATCAACGTCTTTTCTAAAAATGGAGTGACTTGAAACTGGACATAGCCTTCCAGATGTCATCTCATGAGTAGAGATCTCATGAGTACTGAGCAAAGGGGGATGGTTAACTTCTCTTGATCCTGCTAGTATAGCTCAGGAAGCTGTTGGTTTTCTTTACTGACAGGGCATGGTGCTGACTCATGCTGTCTGACAAGACTTCCATGCCCTTTTTTGCAGAGTCCTTTCACCAACTCTCTTCCTACTTATCATTTGTTCCTCCACCTCAGCAGTTCCTACTGCCTAAAGTGGGTCTTATGTTCATAAGAGCCAAATTCCTGTCAACAACATCAGCTGTGCAACCAGATATTAAACAGCAGAATCTGTCCGCTCCTCCACAAGCCTTTCCACTGCACCGGCAGGACTCATGAGAACACCACCTGGGCCTTCATGCCTTTGACACTCATTCCCAAAACCATCCAGACACTTCTGATATACTCAAAGTTCATGCCCCAGATGTATTAATGCTGCCAATGTAATTAAGCAGCAAGAGAAATAGTACAAGAGCCTGACAAGCCTTGGCAGTTTCTTTGCAACATGCTGGATCCAAGCTCTCAGCAAGCAACAGACCTCCCTAGACAGTAAGTCAGATCAGCAAATTGGGCCTTCTGTACCCTCAGAGGTGAGTCTCCCACTACTGTCACTTTTGACTTCCTCCTGGTGCTAATGCATGGCTCATCAGGTAGCTCTGTTGCTTCCTCAGGGGTGGCTTTCTAGGATGCCTGCTACCAGCACACTGAACCAGTTCTGCAACTGCAGATCTGCCATCCTCCTCTTGCCAGGTGTCACCAGCTTCCTGCCTTTCCCAGCCTGAAACTCTCCATTTGCCCCACAACTGACCATGGTCTCTGACTCCCTCTGTGCAGTTACAGGCTCAGGCTTTTGCCTCTGCAGCTTTTATATGAAGATGCCGTGGAGATCTTTTTTATATATTTCCTGATGCTGTGCAGTTTGCCCTCTTGCTTCCATAGCTCCTTGTCTTAGCAAAATATCTTCTCATCTAGTGCACTCTTCTCCAGGCAATCACACTATTCCCTGCTGCTCCAGCCTTTGGGAGACACACCAGCTACTCTCTGCAGATTGAGATCTGCAGAGCTTTATCCTTCCATTGGAGCTGTGATTTGAATAGAGGCATCTGCTCTGCCAGGGGTAATTGCTCTATTCAGTGCTGGGAGCTGTGCCCTGTGGTGCAATTCTACTGTTGATGAATCCCACATGGCCTTCAGCAGATTTCTGGCCCTCTTCCATGTCCCCTTCTGAGGAAAACTGCTGCTTCTGAGTGCTGTGCCCTGGGACCTGTGCTCTGGGACTTCTAACATCAGCAGAATGGGTACTTGACCCTCCCTAATCAAGATCAGCCTTTCCTAGCAGTAAAGGCTAGATCTGAGGGCACCAGAAGAAAAGTGTCCCAGAAGATCTACAAGCAAAGCCCAGAACTGCTCAGCAAGGGGCAAGCACTCTCAGAGAACAGGAGCCTGAGAAGCACCCCAGCTCTCCAGCACATACCCGCTCCCATGAATTGCCACTCTGAGTGCCAAGTCCCTCTTTCCAGCTCCTAGTCACTGTGTTCCCTAAAGAACACTGCAGCTTCAGGATTAGGCTGCACTGCAGAGTCCCTTCTCATGAGGCTAGAAGTCCTCTTGAACACATCCTGAAACCAATTCAGTGTGTTTGTGAAGGTCAATCCCACTGCCTGTACTGCCCTCACAGCATCTAGAAGCCTGACACAGGTCTCTTCTCATGCGACTTCCCAAAGGCCTTCTGAGCAGGTCTCAATTAGCTCATGATTGCAGCTGCCACCATACACTCCTGCCACTGGCATTGTCCTCGCAACACCCAAAAGCCAATAGGATTCCTGGAGAAGTTATCCTGTGATTTCTAAGACAGATTTATATCTTTTATTTTCCAACAGCAGTTGGCTTTAAAAAGATACATGGTTTTGATAGCATCTCATGTATTTCATCCTTTAATTCTTCAGACCCCTTGGGTGGAGAGTATAAACGTTGAGATATTGCTCATCTTTAATAATTATTTTATTCCAGTACTCAATTTTGGATGCTTGATTCACTGATGAATGCTTTATCTTCCTTAAATTAAAAATGGGCAGAAAGTCCCTTAAAATGTAATTTGTCCTTTCTCTGGACCTAAAAAAAGCTCAGCCACCCAAACAAAAAACCTATGTTATAAAAGCAGGTCAATTACATGTATAAGGTCTTCAATATGGACATACTGCTCCCACTGAAATAAAAAGGTTGCATGCACACTGAAGGGTAGGCTTTAGGTTAAAAGACTGATATCCTGTTTAGACTAAGACAGATATTGTCAGAAGTGATTGGGTAAAAAAGTGACCAAATATTTTTCTTGTATCTTTTTACAGTGTCCACATAATTCTCTGGGCAGAAGAGTCAAAACAAAATAAAACTCAACATTTCAGAGCTCTACACAGGTTAATAAAATAAAATAAAATAAATGCCAAACTCATAAACTGTAGCAAACTACTATGAGGCAGAGAAAATACCGGTAAGAAAAATATTTCTAATCCAGAATGCCAAATAGACTCTCACAGGTGACAATGAGGAAAAAAGACTTTAAATACAAGAAGAACGTGCTTTAAAATAAAGTAGAATAATAAACTGAAATTTAGTAATAAAGCAAGTAAGAACTAAGATTAACTTAGTGGTTAGGGACATGGCTTAGTGTTTTTTGATAGGGATAGGAATAAGGTAGGACTTGATGATCTTGAAGGTCTCTTCCAGCTGAAACTATTCTATGATTCTATGATTCTAACTAAACTATGCCATGTGAAAGGTTATGGAAAGATGGTGAAGGAGGAAGTCTTTGACAGGGGAATGCACAATTCTCATTGCTATTGATAGAATTCGTATGTATCTATCAGAGACAATGTTGTATATAGCAGAATTCATAAATAATGATAATAGCTTTGCAAAAATGAGGAGCGATGATTTACCATTACCATTCCTTTATCCCTCTGACTTCACTGGTAGGCATTGCCTTATCCAGTTTACATGGAACGGAAGCTCTGTGATGAGACTGATATCATATTCTTTGCATACCACCAGGAGGCAGGTCTGGAGTCATGAATTGCCCATGACAGATAAAACTATTGCCACCACATGTTCTCAGGTTTCAGAATTAATTGAAAGATTTGCATAAAAAGACTTACTTAAAACTGGGGGGTTCTCCCAGACAATAGAAGAAGTGAGTATCCGCTATCTACTTCTTGCCATTAAAGGATTAAAAACTTGACTTTAAACATCCAATAGTTTTGAACACACCATTCTGATGTATTGTGTCCAAAGCAAAGTGTTTGGCAATTTTACTGGGGTTTTAGTTTTTCATAAGTGGGTACATTTTTGATATTTTGTCCCAATGTGGGATGAAAAATATTTCCAAATCTTGAATATTTGCACAGAAACCGAAATTAAGTTTGCCAGCTTGCACTAGTTAGCACACAAGCCATTTCTAAGGAAAATGCAACTATTTGATGTAATTATGGATGAGAACACATATTTTAGAATATAAAGGGCTAAAGTAAACGTTAAGTTCTTGTTTTTAACAACAAACATGTATTTCCATAGTCACAGGGAGTGAGCCTAAGAGGCCTGGACACTGTTTGCACATATTGAGCTCAGAAGTGCACCAGGATGCAGTGCTTGGAATTGCTCCTGCTTGCAGGTTCATTGTGGAAGGGAAGGAGAGAAGGAAAGAACTCTGCAAAGGCCTATGACATCTTACATCTCCAAAGTCACTCTCATGTAAAGTGAAATCCTGTGCCATGCAGCTTACAAGAGGTTTCTCAAAATCTGAGAAATTAGTGTTTTTCTATGGAAGCTGAGCTGCTTGTTGCGTTTACGGAGATTCTTGGGGCAATGCTGCACACAACTCTTGGAAATGTTTGTACTTATCAACTGCCTCAGCAATTCTGGGCACTCTCAGCCTGTCAGCACCACAACAGTTACATACAATACTTGATCAAGCTACTTCACACACTAACTCACAGCTTTGGCTCAAGCGAGTAAGACAATGGCATTGCTAGGACACTGAGTGCCATAATAGGATGGAGTAAACATTGACAGCATGCATCCTTTGCTGCTTCTGTTCACTTTAAATGGAAAAGAATACAGTTCAGTTAACAAAAATGTACTCCAGCTAACCTGTGGTGGTATGAAATAATTTTGCCAATTTTATTGGCAGTATTTGAAATTAGAGTTCTACTGTATTATGGAAATACTAAGAGTTAGTCTAACTTTGCTCACCAAACTGAGTACAACAAATCCAAAATACTACAGAAAATTGCTCTAAAAGTCAGATTTACGGCAGAGCTGAAGACATTTTTTCCAGTGAAGCACAGAGCAGAAAAGATAAGCTTGCTGCTAGATCCTGCAAGTCTGGGCAGGATGCTGGAGCTGGCAACTAAGCTTTGGCTGACAGTTCATCTGGTTATGGGTTATTAGCCTGCAGTTAAGGCCAGTTCAGGTCCAACTGCAGCAGGTTTTGAATTAAGGACAGTAGGGGCCAAAGACCTATGTTTATCCTGGAAATTGCAAAGACTCTGGTGCTGATGCAAGCAGCAGCAAGGAAAGACCCATGACAGATTATTTGGCATCTATTGGTCACTGGGCTGTAGTCAGCTGGCTGTTCTGTTTAGGATTTCAGTTAGCAGAGCTGTAAGTTTGCTTTGCTGCACCCTGTGAGTTAGAGAATTAGTATAAGAACTAACCATGGTAAGGGTGAGTGGGGCCAGCTCAGTGTTGCTTCAGAGTCACGTGGCAATAGTTATACCTGGTTGCAATTAAATTTAAGGTTATGATTTGGTAGAGTATGGGCTGGAAGTTGGTATTAACAACGGATCCTTTACAGTCTAGGGTGAGATTTGATACAATGAAGATAGGAAACACTTGACTTGCTTATGGAAACTTCTAGGGATGCCACAGTTATTCTCAATTCTCATAATGGAGTTGAAATTCAAACAGCAGTGTGTACTGGGCTCTCATTTCCGTCTTGCTGGGAAATGGCACCTGCCTGCACTTGGGTTGGGAAGTATTAGTGGGTCTTACAGTATAAACTGTGCTTAATTCTGCACGATGTACAGCAGTAGAAAATAGGTAATGCTTGGAGTGGCTTATGGGGCAGTTATGGACTGTGTGGCTGTTATTAAATCTAGGAAAAAAATGTTAAATTATTCCCATAGGAGTCATGATTGACACAAATGCTTCAACTGGCAGTGACAGTGAGTTACAAATCTTTTAACTTAAATTTCTTACAAAACACTCAATAGTTTTTCCATCACTGTCATAATCATTCTCTTCCTGCCTTTATCCTAGACTGATTAGCTTCATAAAGTCAGTATGTGAACATTTGTTAAAGAGTACAGAAGATACAATTTTTCTATGCTAGGGAACTGAGTGGAAAATGGTATGATACATGTTACTTGTATGTAGATTGTTTCATTTCTCTATTCAATGTGTCCAGATATTAACATCTCCGTCTATTTAATAATGCCTTTGTTCTTGTAGCATCTAGCACTGCCTTACAGAAAGCCAGGCAACAGGCTTCTCCCCCTTTTTTGTAATTTCAGAACACCTGACTCTGCTCATTGCATCACATGTATCTGTGCAAATGCTAAATACACTTCATGTCTTAGTCAAAAACGATTTTTAACTCTCTGTAGCAGTTTTCCCATTTTGTTTAATGAAAAATAAGAGTTGTTTTTTGTCTTTCAGCGAGCAGAGCTGCAAAGTTGTCCATATATGAAGACCATGGGAGCAAATACATCAATAGTGCATCTTGGGAGCCAGAGAACCTATTTATGAAGCTTTTGTAAAAATCAAACAACAGATGAACTTAGACCTGCTTAGTTTACTATTCAAGATGTATAGTGGAACTCAAAGATGTAAGCAACTGAATAGCTTTATGATAGGTAATTAGATAGTAATAATAATATTGTCAGCTAATAAGTACTATGCCCACAAGTGTCTCAGGCAAGGAAGTTTACTGAAATACTTAAAACCAGGTGATTTCTTAATATTTAAATAGGTACCTGACATCATTACATAAGCACAACAATGAAGTTCTTTGTATTGCAAATTGGTAGCTCAGAAATTATTTTTACTTAAAAATAAAACCCAAACAAAATGTCATGGTTTTACAGTCAGGGCCATCTGCTAGACCTGCAGCAGCCACTCTCTTTTAACCCCTCTCCCTTCCCAAAGGGGAAGAGAAAGGGAATATAGGAGAGAGACTTAGCAATTAGAAAAGATAGAGCAGCTTTAATGAAAATAATAATAATAATAGAATGGAATATATACAAATATATATAAAACCAGTATTGAACCCAATCCCCCTTGATGGCAATTATGTCACTCTCACCAATGATACTGTGGGGCAGGCACTGGGGAAGTACCAGACTGGACTCAGCAGTGGTCAGGAACCAGATTCAGGAGCAGGATTATGGAACTGGATTCAGGAACACATTGGGGTCAAAGAAAGAATGGATAGAGTCCTCCTCAGATGCTGGCCATTGAAGACGAGATTGACCCTCGTGTCTCTCAGCTTTATACTGAATATGACGTATATGGGATGGAATAATTCACTGGTCAGTTTGGGGTCACCTGTCCTGCCTGTTCCTCTCCTTAGGTGAGGCCTTTTACTTTCTACACCCCCAACACGGTACATACGATTTAGTAGTGACTCTGGTCTGCACACCAATCCTTGGTACTACCTCTAAACATGGAGCATTACCACTGCTGGAAGCAGATATTGTCTGCGAAAATATGCTAACTTCAGAAAGTGCAGTTAGAAGAGACTGAGCCGCGAAGTAAAATCACTGAACAGAGTTGTTCTGTTCTAACTCAAACCAGGTTACAAAAAGAATCCCCCAAACAGGCAAAAGTGAAAAAAACCCAGAAGATTAATGATTTTTTTTTTTTTTACCCATTTAAGTAAAAAAAGGCCTCAAATGTGGAATATGACTTTTTCTTTAACATATGAAACTTGAATATATATAGTTATATGGTAAGTTATAGTTATATATAGT
>WTSP01024943.1:0-14858 GCA_025331215.1 Actenoides lindsayi | reverse complement strand
AAGTTATATAACTATATAGTTATATAGTAAGACTATTAATAGTGAATTACCCAAGATTCAGAGTATTTCACAATATAGAGTGAAAATTTCAGCTGGAAATTAAAACTCTTTTGAATAAAACTATATAAAGTATCCAATAGGGATTGCAAATTTCAAATATTAGTTGTATTATAGTCAACTACTTTAGCATGAAATAATTCAGTCTAAAAACAGTAAAAAATTCTCAGCAGCTTCTTGTAAGTCACGACCTCACATTTAGCCTACTAAAAAAAGTGTAAGGTGACAAAACTGATATGATAAATTTAGGGAGTAACTGTAGCAGTCAGAATAATATTGGATTGGTTCACCACTGCTCATTAGATTTCAGGATCAGTTAAGACCCAATCCCACCTCACACTCTAAGTATGTAGAAACAAAGCCATTACAACTAATTTTAAGATGAAAATATTTGATCTGTGTGATAAATGTGCAATGCTTTTGCCGAGTTGCTAGGTTTTCTTAGGTTGCCCCAGAACAAAAAAGGAGGAAAATAAACAACCCAAACCCAAGACCCAGAAAAAAAAACCCACAGAAAATCTGCTACCTTTCATCACCTTGCAAAATCTCTGCTAGTTTCTCTACACAGTACTTTATCTTCTCTTTTTCTTTACAGTATAGTGTAAAAGTCTGTCATAAGACACTTCAGAAGTAAGAACAAAGTTTCACTTAAAAGTTTTATTCAACTTTTCTATTGTGCGTTTGAAAAATAACAAGTGGAAATGAATATAATAATGAGAAAATTTATGCAGGAACTTAGTAAACTGATCAACACGTTTTTGTTCAGAAAATAATGTAGCACACAATAAGAATATATATGAAGCAGTGTTTTAAATTTGTAAAAAGATGGTCATCCTTTTTGTTTGATTGCTGCACATGGAAGCTGAAAATTTAGTTTTCTTTAAAACAAAGACATGTATTTTTAATTATTGCTCATACAGAACTCTAGTTACACAAAACAAGCAATGTTGTTTTCTTAACTTGGACTATTGCTTACTCCTTCTGAAAATGAGTACTTTTAAGATTTTCAGCATCCATTCAGAGTATAACATTCAGATAGAATTTGTTTGCTTTAAAAGAAAGATTGTCTTTTTGTCTTTACCAGCACATCATGCATTTCAGTACTTGCCAGAGCTATACAAAGTTATCACAAAATCAAACTCTTGGCCTCATTCCCTTGAGAAAAGGAATGTGTAGAAGATCCAAGATGAGAACAAGGCTCGACAAACTAAATTTAAGCACACCTTACCCAGTTGCTGTTCGAAACTGCAACAGTTCTGAACAGAAACCACATAAGAAATACTGGCTTTGCAGTCTCCTCACCCAAAAGGAAACTGGTTATCTTTATGGTTTAATATTTTTGTGAACATGTAGCTCAGTTTACATCCCCATATTTGCATTACGTGTCAAGTGTGAAAGGCAAAGCTTCTGCAAAACAACTGAAAGCAACAGTTAAAAGACTTTATGTGATCCTCATGTGGAGGAACAGTGATATAGCAGGAAAATGCTCTGTCTCTACTCTGAAGGATATCTTAACTAAGGAGAGGTTATAAGGGTTAAGGTGAAAACTCATCTCACCAACACTGGGTGGACACTGAAACTAGGGACAAATGAAAATTAGTCTTCTTCCTTTTACTCCATTCTTAGATCTTTCACCTCCTCAGGGAGGTCCTGAGGTTCTCATAAAAAATTTCCATGCAGAAACAATACCCACTCAGCAAATTTATAGACCTTTCCTAGCCTTGGAGAAATCTACAGGAATACCCTGATACTTTTGGAAAGCTATCACTCCTTCCCTGTTTGCTGAAGAAAGGTTATATCCTTCAGTCTCAACAACACCATCCTTCCCAAGAAAAAGTGAGCATCTTCCTTCTAGTAAGTAAGACATCTCAAGCTCTTCTGTACATTTTATCCAAATACATAAATGGTCTTCATCTTGATGATTTCACCAGAAGCCTTTTTGAAAGCTTATAGATGGCAAAAGTACTTCAATGTTTGGTGGGGTTTTTTATCGGTTTGTGGGGTTTTTTGGTTTTTTTTGTTTGGTTGGTTTTTTGATTGTTTTTTCTTGTGCGTGTGTGTGTGTGTTTTGTTGTTGTTATTTGTTGTTTTGTTAAGTTTGTTCATTTGGTTTTTTTTATAAAGAACACTTACTGTGTTCTGATTTTGGGGATCCATCTTTTGATTAGTTTGGGGTTTTTTTTCATCAGCTCACTAGTTCATGAGTAATGTATGTCAGTAATAGCTCATTAACTTGCCAGCTTTGCCCCGAGTATGAACAGGATATTCTAAGGCAGTCCTTGAATATCAGATCCTCTCTGCCTAGAGAAAGACTTTTACTTACACTTATGAAGAGAAGCTTCTTTCCCCAAATCTGGTGCCCAAGGTGCCAGTGAGGGATTTCAGTTCACTGGAGATGTTCTTAACAGATTCTTCAGGAATTCCCAACCTCTACAAGGGCATGATGCTCCAAGAGGAGTCAGGACATGCTAATTATGTTGCCATACACAGGGGAACGGAACATCTACTACTTGCCACCATGAAATCAGACTTAGGTCCAGAAAAGATGTAGGAGAAAAGTAAGAATAAGTTTATTTCAGTATGTTTCAAAGATTACGGTACAAAGAATATATGACTACATTTGTAGAAATAAAGAAAATATGACACAAATGCACAGACATTCTGTTTGGAATGTCTCTGCTCTGACTAGTTGGCAGAAGCAAGACTTGAAACTAGTGGAAAATTTTTACAATGGTGAAAAATGTGACCCAGTTCTTGGAAGAACTGCACCCCCAGGCATTGCCTTCCTGAGTAAGAACTGCTGTTTGGAGTAGGAGTAAGAAAACCACCCCTGCATGTAAATATACCCATGCCTATTTCCTGTAATCTTTAATCTTGGTAGTTGTTTTAATAGAGATAACAAATTTCAACTTCCCTGCTAATGAAATGCAGTTTGTTGCCTCAAAAGCAGACTGGTTGGATAGTTCTAGAGAGATTAATACTTCATTTATCAATAAACACATTCTTATACTGGGTTTTCTGTGTAAACTGAGCGTCAGAGGTAATTTTTTAGGACATGTGCATGCAAGGTCATTTTGCTACATAATTTTTCTGTAATATATATATTTGAAGATTAGTTACAGTATAATAATTGCGTAATTAAGAATGCATTTTTCTATCAGCTCTTTGTAACAACTACACATGATCATGAATTAGAAAATGGAGGTAAAGATGTGCTTGGATTAGGTGCATTTAAATCACATCTTACTTCATACATGACATTATAGCAAGGAAGAAAACTTCAGTTTCTGCTACAAGAGTTCACAATCGTATATCTCAAACCCCTGGGCCCCAAATCAAACTTGCCCTCAAGTTCATTCTGTTCTTCTCTGTCTTGCTTCTGCTTTCTCCAGGCTATCAACGTAGAGGACTTCCAACTGCTATACCAAGAGGAAAAAGAAGGATGAAGAAAACCATTCTATCACTTAAGAAAAATTTAAAAAAAGCGCAGAGATCCCTCAAGCAGTCCCTGGAATTTATACCTCTCTCCCTTTATGGCTTTTCTCCCTTTTTGTGTCTTTTCTCACTTTTACAGACTTTTGAAGTGGCAAGGAAAAAGCATGGCCTGTCTCCTGAGGCAGCACTGCCACCACAGGTGTGGCCAGAAGAAGCCTACCTGGGTACTAAGGATGCTTTTTCAAGCAGCTTGGGAAGACAGTGGAACAGGCATCACAGTTTTAGCCACCAGTTCTTGAAAATATTGTGACAATCAGCAGTGCAGATAATGGCAGGTTCCTCTCTGGCCATGAACCAGCATAAGGTGTGTATGATCAACCACAAATGAAATGCCTGACTACATGTGAGAATATTAGCAATGAAATCAGTTTGCCACAAGGGCACAGAACATCAATTCCTCTCCTCTGTCATCCAAATTGCCTTATAGCATAGTTGCATCAACCAGTGGAAAAAAAAAAGCATAAGAAAAACAGAAATTCTTTAAAGTCTTTTAACTGAAAAGAGATTGCTTTGGTTGTGTCTTTACATATTCAAGTTTAAAAGAAAAAAGTGTTTTTCAGTGAACAAAAAAAGTATTCCTAACATATTTTTACATCTCCATGTTACTAACGGACAAGCAGTGCATTTAATCAAAAAGAAAGAGAAACTTAGGTCTGAAGCAAGCCGATGCTGTCATCTGCAAACCATTTGAGAGATGAAGTTCCACAGCATGTGTAGGTCACCAGAACAACGGTACATACTAGGGGACAATTTAGTCCTCCTCTGTGGCTGAGAAACACAGTGATATTTTGAGTATGCACTGATTTTTTTTAAGTGCACAGAGGACTGTGAAATTGAAGTGTCTTATCTTTAGCTTCAGGATTGACAGCTAATTCACTAAAAAGATACAAAATCCAGTACATTTTTCTATTTTTACATAAGTGATCTGTCAAGTCTTCCTTTTCAGGATGCCTCCAGCATAGGAGGCCAACTCTATTACTCCACAAACAGGGCTTTGCATAGTCACGGTGCAGTGGTTACAAGAAGGCAAAGCATGCCTTTGGAGTTTTTTCCAGCAATTATTATCAGACTGTCTATCAAATAGTAAAAATGAGAACAGTATTCAGCTACCTTGAAAATGTTGCAGCATTCCATCTTTTTTTCTGTAAGAGAAACACATTTTCTGAGTTTAATATTACAATTAACTTAGACCTATAACTGTGATTCAACTATATTTAACAATTTATGCTTTTTAAGAAGTTTACATATAAAAGACTAATTTTGTGTAACAAGCAATAAAGTATCTCTGTTGACTCGAACCAGTAGAAATCGATCTAAATTATTATTTGCCTCTAATAGGGAACTTGTGTTGCTGAAGTGTATGAAATGACTTTCCAAATCAGCAACCCACAATTATCATTTGCCAATATATGGCTTCATATTGGAGACTGTGATGAAGTGTTTGCTTTTCTTCTGTGAAATGTGCACTTCTCCCACCAAACACATAATTGCACATTAATGTAAACTTGGAGTAAAATAATCAAAAGGGACATACTTGTTAGTGCCAGAAAATGAAACAAAACAGAAAATCTAAAGAATTTTTCTTTGCTAGATTACTCTTAAATTTTATAATACTTAAGAGTTGAGAGTACCATTCTATTATATAATCATCCTATGGCAGTAAGAGGCCAGTAGATTTTATCCAGGTACCTGTACATAAATCTTAAAGACCTAAATGTCTCCATTCTTAGAAGGTTAAGCCATACATCCCAATCAGCTAAGGCAGGCTGTATCAATGTGACACTTGCAGGAGTCTGCCCTGAGCTTGATAGTATTTGATGTATTAGTTATTGAACTGGATTGTATAAAGAGGAAGCTTTTTTAAACTGGCAGTTGTATCAGTCTGAGGAACTGCAAGTGTTTCAGACAGGAGGGCTATAATTCAAAGTCATCTTGACAAACAGGAAACAAATATGAAAAAAGGGCACTGCAATTCAGTAAGGACATGTGCAAGACTTACATGCACAGCAAAACATGTGCATACAGGTTAAGGAATGTTTAGCTGTCATCTGCTAAAAAGGGTCTGAAACCACAGGGTTGACAAGCTGTAGGTGCATCAACAATACCAGTGCTGCTGGGAAAAAGCATACATGACTACCATCCAGCAGACTGATAAAGCTGTTATTTTACCTTTTTCAGCTCTAAGGCCTTACCTACAATACTGTGTTTAATTTAGGCACATTTTAAAGGAGGTTTGGATCAATTTCAGTCTAACAGGCATGGCTGAAGGTCTCCAAAACACCATCTATGAAGAAAGATTGAAAGCACTGTGATTGTTCAGACTGGAGAGAAGACTGAAGGGAAAAATTGCTAACTGCTCAAATTCTGAAGAATGCTCCTCTTGACTGAAGAAAAGAGTAAGGCAATAATCTAATTTCTTTGCAGGGAACAGGAGTAATAGGCCTAAATGGTAGCAAAAGGGGCGTTATTAGCAGAGATAGAGAAGCAATTGTCCCACTTGCCACTTGCCAGGCTGCACCTGAAGAACTGTGTGCAGTTCCAGTCCCCACAATTCAAGAAAGATGCCGACAATCTGGAAAAGGTCCAAAGAAGGGCCATGAAGATGACCAAAGGGCAGAAGAACCTGCCCCGTGTGGAAAGAAGGCTTGGTGGGACAGTGCTCCTATACTTAAAGGGAAGCTACAGGGAGAACAGAGACTCTTTCTTCACAGGGATCCACACAGAGACGACAAGGGGCAATAGGTACGGGTTACACTGGGAGAGGTTTTATCTCAATAAAAGAAAGAAATTGTGAAAACAATCAATGACTGGAACGACCTCCCCAGGGGCATGTTAGTGACTGAACAGGGTACTAGATAAGCCCATCTAGGTAAGCTCTCTTTCACTTGGACGACATAATCTTTTGAGGTCTTTTCCAACATAGGTTGTTCAATGAACTTTCTAAGAGTAAGGGTAACAACACAGAAGGGCATAGTGTGGAAGAGTCTGTGGAAACTCCAGCTCTGGAAGATTTTTAAGAACAGTCTTTGATGATATGGGTATAGTTTACCTTGCCTTAAAAAGGGCAAATAGACTGCAGGTCAATTCAGAGTCCTGTGTTCTATGATTGTAGGACAAGTGTATCAAATAGACTTTTCTCTCCACAGCTCATCTGATTAGTACCAGTTGCTGCAACTATTAAAAGCGGTAAGTAGAATTAATTCAATGAGCTAGGCTGAGATAGGCAGGCTCTATCAGATCATCAAAAAAAAAGTAAGTTTGGGCAGTGCAAACAAAGGTGAGAGCTACGAAACATCAAAATTACTTTGTGATGCAAAGTACACTGTGTGAAGTACAGTAAAAAAACATACTGAGAAATAAAAGTAATTTCATAACCATCACTAGTAACTGGACTTATATACGCTACATAGGAGTGAGGATTCAAGTCTTCTCCAGCTTTATCCAGTGTTACAGAGAAGTAGGCTGCAGTGTGGAAATGGAAAACCAAAACCATTCAGACAAAAGAAAGTGATTCAATAAGCAGTGTAAGAAGGCTTCGGAGAGTTGGGGTAATGCGAAAAATAATCTTTTAATCCTGCGAGGATCTGCAGGTCTAAGTCAGAGAAATGATCAATAGACCAGAGATGTGTAAAAGTAGAATAATAGAACCAAGAGGTATAATGCTGAAATGGAGAATTATGGAAAATTACTGTATGTGATAGGTAGAACCTGATTACCTGTGATCTTGGGAAAAGACTGCTAATAATATAATGACCATAGGCAAGAAACAGTTTGCAATATCATAAAAGAAACCTTGCCCACCAAAATACCAAAGAAATGAGAGCAGTAAAAGTATTTAGTAAGTTTTTCAAGAGTCAAATAACATTGATACTGTTATTTTCCAAGACATTGACATTATGCAAAGTAGGCTTTCCATTTGACAGACTTATGTACCTTCCTAACTCTGATATCTTTGCCCCTGATGTGTTCAGGTTGCTATGTCCTTGTTTTACAAGGCTTTTTTTTTTTTTTCAGTGACAGGAAGCCAGTGGCAAAACACATGAGCATTAAGATCTACATCCTGACGCAAAAGACTATCTCTATTCTCTTGCACAACAAGAAAGAGTAGCTGCCTTAAGATTACCTAGCTTAACAGAGAGAGGATACATAAAGATTTTAAGAAGCAGCTGTATCAGGCAAGGACAAAAATGGTACAAACAGAAAAAGGACGCAATACCACACTAAGTACAAATTCTGACTGCATTCCTAGAGTTGATAAAGAAAGCTTGAGAGAAAACAGAAGTGTAGAAGGAAAAGAGGGAGGATCAAGGACAATTCCTAGATTTCTGATCTTGGAAACAAAAGTCAAGACTTGAGTTAATAAATGTATAATGAAATCAGAAACTGGGAAAAGTAAAACTTTTTGCCAATAATTTATTTCTAAATGAAGTCAAGCTTGTACTCAGGAGGTAAAAGAATACAGACAGGCACGTAAGTAGGAGTTAGAAAATGTAGAATTGATAAAATGTACATAGAAAAAATGGCTAAAATAGATACTCATTATGTATTGTGACAGTAAAGATATATAAAAAGCCTGCCAAGAGGGGATTTTTAAATATCTTTGAAGATGGGGGAGAAAGTTGTAGAGATAACCAACACCGAAAATTGGCCAGATAAAAAAGTATCTTCAGTCAATTCCTTGTTTCTTACTCAAAACTGGCAAAAATGGGAGAACAGAGACCTTGGATCTCATCTATGTTGAGTATCTGAATTCCAGTTGAGTTGTTTTTTTTTTAAACTACAAGCATTTTCACAAGTAATTTGTGCTCTTTCTTTGCACTTTACTTAAGGAGGAACATTTTATGAAAAATAATGTGTTCTGTTCATTTTGCTCTCAATCATCAGATCACTTGGAAGTTTAATTAGTCATTTTCTTCACCAAGTTTCATTTTGAATTCATTTTACTAAGAAATGAATCTGAAATGTCAACTCACACAGACTTCTATAGCATCTTTATAAACCTCATATGTAACTTTGACAGAACGGTGTGTTTAAGTAGCACAAATTAAAGCCCAAGTTTTCATCTTTGCTGAGAAAATACCAAAATCTGACTATACCACAGCACCAGCACATCATCCTAATCAAGGCAGAACTACCAAATAACTCAGTCCCTATCACTGCAGAAATAAACAGCATGTTAGGTTGAACGCAGAGTATCGGTACAAAACTAAGATGAGACTTCTCATGTTATTCAGTTCTCAATTGTTTCACAACAAAATGAAACCCAGTCAAAACTTATCCTACCTTTTTTTTGAGTTTGAATAAATTTTTAGTCACTGCAAGATATCTCACTTTTGACTGCTGCCTAGACATGCTCAAGGCTAAGCTTTTCTCTACAAAAAAACCCTAGTCCTTCATGTGCTTTGCCCAAGTGCAATCCATTCACCTGGATCACCTAGAGTCCACCTAGAAAGGCAGACTCTTGGACTTCAGTACAATTCCAAAGTTTCATTATCCCTTTACTAATCACAAAAGGATGGAAAAACTTAATGACTTTGATATAAAGATATAAACTACAGAAAACAGTTATGTTTTGATACATACAGCATCCAGAATTACCATGAAGGCTAAGTCACAATGTTTCATTTACCTCTCAGATAACTTCAGTGAAGCTCTAGCAAGATGCCGCAACAGATTGATTAGAAACAAATAACAAGGATGATCAACAGCGTATTTACAATGGAACTACAGAAAATTTTAAAAATGGCAATTCTTTTGCTAACAATAATAGAGATTCTTACTCAGGAAACCACTAGAAGCATGGAAAGAGATGAAACTCAAAATATTGAAGGACAAAATATCCCAGTGAGAGAAACAATAATGATTGAAAAGACAGCCTTGAAGGCTTTGAAATAGTTATACCAAAGGACTATGAACTAAAATCTCCAAACTGACCTGCTAAAAAAATAAAACCCTTTAAAAGAAAGATACCAGATGAAACACAGCAACAATTGCATTTTAATACATATAAACAATTACATTTTAAAGAATAAATTGCTTTTCTAAAAAGAAGATTGTGGCAAGCAGTCTACAAATAAAAGACAATCATAGAACACAATAGGGAAATTCAGATTAATTTTTCTTCATTAAAGCTTATTGTATAGCTAATAAACAGCACAAAAGGAAAACAATGTCATGAAAATGTATGCAAGGATGCACTAACCATACAAGAGGAACAATGGTATTTTCAAAAGTTAAAAAGCAATAATGCTACACTTAGCCGCAGGCAAATTCTAGCTCCAATATCCAATGTTTCCAGAACACTTTCAGAAAAATGAAGACTTAATGAGACGTGCTGTTACACTGCCATCCTGTGGCAAGGTACCTGCAGCTTTCTGTGAACATAGTTTTCCAGACGATAACCTGATTTCATCAAGACAAGACTTAGCATTCTAGGTCTGAAGACGTGAAAATAGCAGCAGCAATGTAGCTATGCCTCAGGAGATACTGCTCAAGAAACACTAACTACTGAAATCGCAATCAAAATTTCACTTCAGAGGGCTCATGACCTCATTGTCTGGAAAGACAATTTGAACCTATGGCTTCTGAAACGTAGTTTTCTGGCAGTTAAACAAAACGAGTTTATCATTCTTTTCCTTGTGTTGTAAAAATAACGCGTTATTATAAACAGATAATCTAGAATGTTGAATATATTGGTACACGATCTGAGATACGATGGAGTGCTGACGTGACCCTCCAATTAATTTCAGTCCACTTAAAATGAAAAAGAAAATTACTCACTAAAAATTTAGGAATCTTACCTTTCCTCTTAATATGAGATCCTAGGATTGTGATGCTTCATAGTTCCATCCTTGCTCCAAGTCTCTGAATTAACATGATAACTAAGGCTTGAGTTTCTGAAAATATTTTAAAGTTCTCAACTGGAAACATATTCAAATAAAAAATAAGTTGGTTCTTTAGATGTTTTGCTAATTTTTAATGCAAGAATTCTTTGCTTCAAGTAAGAACTGTAGTAAATTGTAAAATAAGTCTTCTGCGTTACAAAATTCTAGCTTTGGAAGAAAAGTCAGCCAAAACAAGGTGATAAAACAGAATTAAAAAAAAAACCAAACAAAAACATGACAATAATTATTTCTTGTCCCTACTCAGCAAAACGCTTTAAGACAGTAAGTACAGGTCAACAGTCAATGAAGATAAATGACACTCTTAAATATGTGCTAAAGCTCTCTTCTGAGGAAGGACTGAGAACATTACTTGCCTACACATCCCCTGACCTGAGGGTACTCACTTTAGGAATAGGAGGAGAGTCAAGGACTGAACTAACATGGAAATTCTTTCAGATCAAGCAGCTGAAGCTTTCTGAGAGAAGGCCACAGAAATATACACTGCCAAATAAGCATGTACAGACATTAATACTGTCAATATCTGAAGATTTACGGAACACTAGGTTTTCAAAATAGACTTTATGACTTGCTTTCAAAGCACACTTGGTGTGCATGATATAATCTCAGGATACAGAGCATATTTCACAATTAGCCTCTGAGTTTATTAAAGAAGTTGGTGATTGACTTTAAAGTAATTTTTGTGATATTTCTTTTTCTTCTCAGTACAATTAAAATTCTTCTGTGACTTGTCCTATAAACTGCTCAAGCTTTGACTTATGTCAGTCAGTTTGTTCAGAATACCCAGTAACAGAATTACATTTGACTATCAAGAGAAAATAATCCACTGATCAGTTAACTTTTGCCAAAATATCACTGCCTCTTTAGAGCTGTCTTGAGTTCCTCAACCCTAAATCCTGTTTCTATTTCGTATACTCAAGTGACACCTAAAGGCTGTCCCCTGCATATGACAGATTTTACCCTTTGTTGAAAGTTGGGCTCTGAGAAGAAGCTTGATGCATTCTTCATCATTCTAGAACTCCTAATGCTTAGCTTCAGAGGACACTGGACTATCTCTTCAGTCCTCCCTCTCCAAAAGCCTAAATCTAATTCTAGGCTCTTCCCTTATCTGTGATTCCATTGTATGATAGATACACAACTATACACCCTCAAGCGTTGTTGCTACAGCCCTCTCTCTGGCTGTACATTATATACATATTATATATATATATAATTACATATATCTATTAATATGACAATGACTCTTTTAGAGGAATAAACATGCTGAGCCATAATAAGGTCCACTGCAGACAGATATTTCAACCAGGCTGGAGACTCCCTTGAGATGGCACTGCAGACTGTGTATATCTGCATACATATCTGTGTAGTATCTGCATGTGCACAGCATGTAGGCTTGTGTTTACTGGAGAGGACAGTGCTGATGCAGTATTACACCAGCCAACCGCAAAGCCGTGCAAGGCAGCTCCCAGGTTACTGTGCAAGATGGTACATGGAAACCTTTTGGGTGTCTGTCTTCACCAGTCACTGTCCTATAATGGATTCTCAAGAAAATGTCTAGTTTTCAGTACAATTTGTCAGGTCATGGCTGACAAGCTAGGTATAAACCTATTAAGTTTCTTGACTGTACCAGATTGGTATTGACATTTATTGAGGAAGGTATTGAAGAGGTAGCTTTTCTGCTGCATCCTAAGCAATACATGGGGATAATGTAAGGCTAGTCAAACAGAAATAATATATCACAATAATCACAAATGAATGTTCTCTCAGGGAACCATTTTGTCATTTCCTCTATATTGAAAGCTGAGCCTAGAATTTGGATTAGAGTTACAGTGTGAAAAAAAAAATATCTTTTTTTCCTGAACCCTGCCAGGCTACAGAGAGAGAGAGTGCTATAATCAGGAATGGTGTCCCTTTAAATTATTAGATCAGAATCCATTATAGTTTTCCTATCAATACCGAAAATTTGGATGAAGCTTCAGTCCTTTGCTGTAACTTGCTGGACCACACCACTAAAATAAAGGTGGTCTTTGACTAGGATGTCTACTTTATGACTAGCCTTGAGACCATTTTAAGTGTGGCTACTGTAAAAGCTAGCACTAGAACTGTCATATAGTTATGTTAATTACATACATAATAAATAATATCATAATAATCTAACTTAGTTAGGAAGGGACATCTGGATTTCTGGTTATGTGGTCCAACCTTCTGTTCAATGCAAGACCAACTTCAAAGCGAGAAGGCCATTCAAGGCCTTTAATCAAGTTGTTCAAGGCCATTATATAATCAAGTCCTACCAAGGACGGAGATACACAAGAATGGAGATAGCAATACTAAGGATAGAAAGCTGCAAAGGAAATGCTGAAGAGATATCTTTTCTGAATTGTGTTATGCCAAGGCAATCCAGGACAGCTGCCATGTGAAAAAACACCCCTACCTATCAGTTGAGTACATTTAAGCATTTGAGGAAGCAGAGGACCAGAAAGTACCAGAAAGAGGTAAGAGCATCTGTCACTAATAATACTTGAGGAAGAAGGGAACAAGTTTTCAGAATGTGTATTCTTCTGGCAGGCAGCATGACTCTTGACAGAACGTGAGGGACACTATGCTTGGGAACTGTCATGGGAACATGTCACAGTATTGCAAGAACTGGCTCACCTTTAGGATGTACAAATAGCACAGGGTCAACTGAAGGCTAATTTTACCCAGCTTCACTTCTGAAAAAATATGGCCACATTCATACAAAACTTGCATTAATTTCCTGAGAGTTCTAGTATTTGAAGGAACTCTGACTTACAATTTTTGTTAATTAATTCTTACAGAGAAGAAATGAACTAATAATTCTTCTACAACAATAACCATGAGTTGTTACTCCCAGAGAAAAAGCCCCACTGCTTAGATTAGCTACTAAATCAGACATGAAAAAGTTGCTGTGGTATCTGCATAGCTTCAGGACATTCATTTGTGCTACCATTTGCAAAGAGCTGATGTCCACTCCTAACACTTAATACCCTCCTGACTTCAATCAAAGCCATCACCTAGTCTTCTTTTACAAGCAACTTTTTTAGTTTGAACTCAAGAAAGGTACTCTGTATGTTTTTTTTTTTAAATGTGGGATAAAAATATTCCTGAAGGAGTCCCCTGTTTCTAAGGCTTTCCAAGTCTCTCTTTTTCTAAATTCCAATTTCATGTTTTCAGTAAGTTTTTTGCAATTGGGTCATCATTTATGGGAGTAAAACAACGCTAAAACCAGACCTCGAACACAGGAGGAGGTACTGCTGAGCAAACTACTGAGATTTTTCCATTTTGACGAAGACGTTGCCTAAATCTGACACAATCGCTACGTGCATCGCTTTTAGATCAGTGGTCCCCTCCCGATTCCCAGGTACAGTCGCGCAGGGGCTGCGGGAGAAGGGGGCCGCAACCCGCCCCTTTCGGCACTCTGCGGAGGTCTGTTACTCCGAGGCGCTGCTTTTTGGCTCCCGTCCCCTCCGCCCCGGCTCTGCCAGGTACCGCAGACTCGCACCCTGTGGCGGGCAGCGGCTCCGTGAAGGCGGGAAGGACTGCGGCACATCCGGGCCCTCCATGACGGGCCCCCGCCGGAAAGCGGCGCCACCAGGCCGGCAGAAGCGCCCGCACAAGCGGCCCCGGACGCCTTCAGCCTGCTTCCCTCCTTTTCTCGGCAGGCCCAACCGCGCTCCCGCAGCCTCAGGGCGCCAAAGCCGGGCAAAGCCTTCACTCGACCCCGCCGCGGGAGGAAACCATCCGCGGACGAGGGCCGCCCGCAGCGAGACTGCCCCTACCGCGCAGGCGCGCTCCCGCAGGCCGCGCGGCCTCTCCACGCATGCGCGTCACGGCCGCCACGACACTTTCCGGCGGCAAAAAAATACAGGCGGGTGCGCTGGCTAAAGGGTCCCCGGCTCGCAGCGTGCTCGCGGGATCTTCGTTCCTGCGCCGTCTCCCCACCTTTCCCTCCCCACCGCCGGCTCTCCTGCGCGCCTGCGCCACGTGTGGTGTTTCCTTGGCAGCTGCGGGTGTTTTCGGCAAAAGCACGCGCGCGGAGCTGCGGAGGGGGAGCGCGGGGTGAGGGGGAGACCACTAGCAAGCCGGGGGGGGGGGGGGGGGGGGGGGGAAGTGGTGGGACTGCAGCCCTTCGTCTAGCATCCCTCTGGCTCGATCTGGATTTTAAAACAATAAAATCCACCGCTGCTATCTCGGTTTCCCCCCGCTCCCCCCCTCCGCCACACTGCAGCCCGCAGCCGCCCGTGGAAATCGCACGCCCCACGTCTGCATTGAGGCAGGCAGACTGCCTGGCTCATGCCCGTGATGACTTTAGAGCTGACAATCTCTTCTCCTCTCCTCGACCCCCCCCCCACCCACCCCCACCCCCCACCGCCAGCACCGCCC
>WTSP01024940.1:0-11871 GCA_025331215.1 Actenoides lindsayi | reverse complement strand
TATGCTGTTAACTTCAGAAAGTGCAGTTACTTAGAAGAGACTGAGCTGAAAAGTAAAATCACTGAACAGAATTAGTTCTGGCCTAGCTCAAACCAAGACACCTCCCCTTCCTTATTGAAAAAAAATAATTTGATGCTTTCAGTAAATCTTAAGAAAAGTGAGACTTGCATTTAAGATATGCAGGGATATTTGTATTGCTTACACACTTTCTTGTTACCTCCTCTAAGATTAGTGAGTTTCTATGGTTTTCTAACGAATGACTTGCACACTTAAGGAACTGTACAACACAATGCACCTTTGAATGTATGTTCTCTGTGAGATTTATCAGTATGAATATTCAAGGTGTTTTTTTGAAATTTGTTCATAAGCTCAAATGTAGGAGAATGATGTGGTTGAAGTGTGCAGTTAAATTAATGTGAATGTATGTTCAGAGATCTTTGTTTTGAAGTGAAAAAGGCATGCAGTAATTTCAATTTGGCTTTTCAGTTTTATCAAATGTTTAAAATACCAGTCTTAAGAGATGCTTGTGACATTCTCTAACAGAAGAAAAATTTAATGACAAAACAAAAATGCTGAAGGATGATTTTTGACAGTGTCTTTCCAAAAATGCTTCACAAGTATGTAACTGTATTTGTTAAGATATGTTAGGAAGCTTCTGCTGGCTCTGGTGGCCTCCATGGCTGGGGCATTTGTCCTGCCTTGCTGCTGAAGCCCAGCTGGGTATGTCCAGCCTGGACCCCTATCCCCACCTCTGGCTCAGAATTTGAGGAGAAGTTAAACAGACAGAGGTCCCTCCAGACAGTGGCCCTATGCCCACACACAGGTGCACACTCTGGGCCCTCCAGTTACAGACCTACAAGTTTGGTGATCCATGGTTGATTTTCCTGTTGCTGACACCCAGACCTCTCTTGCAATCTGATCCCTCCAGCTGCTGGCATCTCGGGCACACAGTCCCAGTGGCCTGTGGTCCCTACTCTGGTCTCTGGTATGTGGACCCTCATGTGCTGCAGTCGCTGGGATTACAGTTGTGTGGGTCCAGTGACTCTCGATACTCCTCTGCTTGCTGGCATTTGTTTTTACTTGCTTTGGTCTCAAGTTGCTGAGTTGCTGGCATGAAGGCTGGTCCTCAGTACTTCCAGTGAGATCTTGCAGTACCCACATGTGGGACAGAGAATGTTGTTGCATGGAAAAATAGTTAGGAGAGGGTTTAATATGACAGAATAGATCACAGGGATCAGGTGCAGGGCTTGGTCAGAGAGGTGCCCTGAGTGATGCCTGCTTATACATGACTCTGGCCCCTTAATCTTTCCTCCTCTGACTACACCCTGTGCTTCCAGCCCGTTCCTCAGCACCTCCTCTCTCCACCTTTGACACTTTCCTGAAGTATTACTTAATGAGTTTGTGTAGATCCACAGGCGCCATCAGATATCTGTAATACTCAAGTTATGTCACTTCCTTAACAGTTACAAAGTCCAGGCTGATGCTTTGCAGAACTATGCCTGTGGTTTCTTAATGGCCTGTCAGTTAATGGCTGAAGAGTTTTATCTTTACGAACTCCGTTAGAGCTTGCTTATCAGGTTTGTGTCTCTGCGTGGGGTTTTTTTATGGCTTTCCCTGTAACTTCATATTCCCTGTAACTTCATATTCCCTGTGAGCTGCAAAGGTGCTTTACCTGATAACATCAATGAACCAGATACTTTTACCTTCCACATACCCTTACACTCTCTTTTTATCTGTATCATCAAGGGCAATGATGATGAGGTAATTTCAAGTAACTGCTGTGAACAGGAAGTAAAACTAGCACAAGCATTACATAAAGAATATTATGGTTTTATATAGGCACAGCGGGTGAAGTTAATAATATATGGGTAAGGTTTAAAGTAGATTTTATGAAGAAAGACAGATTTCAGGTGAAGCAAGGCTGAGGGGTGCCATCAGACTGTGCTGGAAACTTGTGTTAATTTGAGTCGTCAAGGCTCTCAGTGCACTGAGTTGAAGGTAGCTCAGATTTAAACTATTAGAAAATTACGTATTACCTCTATCTCAAGTTTGGTTTCTGCAAGATTTCTGTTTTTACTTCTATGAATGTGCACTGAGAGAGCTTGTTTTGAACCTTCTGTCACAGGGTGTCAGTGAATATTAATCTGTACAAGTTGTGAAGATTATTAACAGAGAAGCTTTTTTCCCAAAACCAGAATGTAATTATTAAAAGTATGATTATGTTGCAGTGCTAGCTAAACTAGCTACACTAAAAATATTGATTTATAAATCTTCAGAATTTGCAAAAATGGAAATAATTTTTCTCATTGTTTATTTTTTTCTTTGAGGGAATTGCTGTAAGCACACTGTGAATGCTTAAAGAACTGACATTTTTATACATTTTCACCACTGCTATATTTTCTTTTGTTTGCAGAATCCAGTTGTCTGCAGTTCCAGCTGGTCAGAAATAGATGTGCTCATTCTTGCTGGAACAATTGGCCATGTATTGAGTTTGGGGGCAAGCAGTTTTGTAGAAGAAGAACATCAAACCTGGTATTTTCTTATCAGTACACTTTGTTTGGTGCTGTGTCAGGAACTTTGTAGAAATAATTTTCTTCTGAAAGAATGTGACCCTCAATGTAGCATCACTGTAAAACAAAATTTTGATAGTATCGGAGAAGCCTCTGAGTGCAAGAATATAGACATTCCAGCAGCAGGTAGTTCAAAACTGGGTAAGCCCACCTCTTCAGCTGAATTTATGAAGGGATCAGATAAGTGGATAAGCCTAGCAAGTCCATGGATCATACTTATTTGCTGTCGGCTACTTCGATCCTTGAATCAGACAGGTGTCCAGTGGGCTCATCGGCCAGATTTTGGACATTGGTTGACAAGGTGAGTATCTGATTTATTGTCGTGCTGTCTGTCATATTTAAAAATTAATGTACATTTTGTTTATTGAAATATGTAACTGTAAGCAGCCTCTTTTTGGAAAGTGCTCCAAACATGTGAACTGGGTAGACAACGAAGTAACATAAGGAATTTTTTGCTGCTGTTTCATGCAGGAGTAATTCCTTGTGTACTATCAATAGTTTGTAATATTTGCCCTGCACCATGACTTGTCTAATTAATGCCAATTATACACGATAGGTTTATCAGAGGCAGAAAGTAAATATTTTCCATATTTAAATCAACAGTGTCTGTTTTGGGAAATTAAAAACTGCTTAATAGAATTAAACTCTTGAAATTAAGGCAGAAGGTTCTGCTCAATTCCAAACTTTATGAAGTTGCAGAAGATACTGCATGTAGTGTTCTTCCTTGCCTGACAGACATTTAACATGTAGGTAGGAAACTGAGGAATTTTTCTAGTGTAGTATGATAAACAGGAAAGGGATTTTTCTACAACTTGAAGTACACTGGAGAAGGGCTTCTGCTTTTTTTACTACCTTGTAGTATTGTGAAGAATGGCAGTCATTATTTGGTGATAAAAAGTACCTGATATTTGAACTGTCTTCCGTACTTGCTGGTGGACAGAGAAGCAATACTTTGTGACTGACTAGTCAAAGTTTTGCAGGCAGCAGATGGGGAGGGTGTGCTGTGTGAGATAAAGAGAAATCTTGCCAGTGTCTTACAACATGTGGATGAAATGTCATTCGTTATTCATTAAAAGTGACATGAGCAAATGAACTAATATAAGACTTGTTACTTATTGGCAGCCTCACAGATAAAATCCTAATTGCAGTGACAGGCATGAGTGCCAAAAGACATGAGTTATGAGGGAGTTTATCACATAATAGTTGTTCTGTACCAAAGCTTTCGCTGTGTATTCCTCCTCTTGAGATGAGGTGAGAGATTGAGGAAGGAATATCATATTCCCAATGTTAAATCCACAAGATAAAGAAGTCCGTTGTTAAGAGCTAAGCCAGTGTGTGAGCAGGATTAGGTGTGATTTGGTGCATCTGTGAGGATTTTAGTAATTAAACCTGAGCATCTCCCAAAGATTTATTTGCCCAATAACTTCCTGAGCCAGATGTCGTCTTCAGACAGTCAGCCCTTTCTTTGGAGTGTACTAGTGCCACAATGCCATGGAACAGGGACTTGATATTCTTACAGCTGAAAAATTGTCATTTGCTTTTATGGTCCCCAGAAATGTTTATTGACACTTGGAAATGTTACCAGCCTTCTAAAAATTGTGTGTGCATGCCTGCACTTAACTTCCAAAGATCTGTCTTGGTTAAGTGTGCTCCCATCTCTGATTTCCTGGTGCTAGGTATGCCTATAGAGCAGCAAAACCTGTTACAGCCTTAGGCTGTGGAGACTTGTAGCACAGGTAGAGCCTAGTCTGCAGCTAGAGCTGGTGTTTCTAGGGCTTCCTGATTTATAACAAAAGCTGGGAAGTCCTGTATGCTGAGCTCTAATACCATTGCCTGTTGGGAGGTTACAAGGAACCCACTCAGGTAAAACAAGGTTCTTGTCTTAGTCTGGCTTAGTCTTTTTGTTGTTGTTGTTGAGGAGTGAGCGGAAGAAGGGAGAGAGGAGGCTATTTTTATGTTTCTTTTTTTCTCCTGTGATTTGGAATTGGTGTGTATTGCAGAATTCCTACAGATCTTTGAAAACAACAGAATCACAGGATGGTTGAAGTTGAAGGGGATCTCTGGAGATTATTTGGTTCACTCCCTCTGCTCAGAGCAGCTTGATCTGGACAAAATTGCTAAGGTCCTTGTCCAGATGAGTCTTTGATATATCCAAGCATGGAGACACTGCAGCTATTCTGGACAACCTGCTTTCTTTTTCCCCAAAACAATTTCCTTTTCTTTAAACAGAATTTCCTTTATTTCAATTTGAGTCTGTTGTCTCTTGTCTTTTTGCTGGGCATCACTAAGAAGAATATAGCTTCATCTTTTTGTAACAACTTCCACCTCCAATCAAGCTGGTAAGATCCATACTAAGCCTTCTCGAGGCTAAACAGTCCCAATGCTTTGAGCTTCTACTTGTATGACAGATGGTCCAATCCGATCATCATTTTCATAATCCTTCACTGAACTTGCTCCAGTATGTCCATATCTTTCTCTGTACCAGATAACCCTTAGCTAGACTGAGGGCTGAGTTTAAGGGAAGAAACACCTTTCTCAACCCGCTGGTAACATTTTTCATAATGCAGCCCCAAATGCTGTTGGCTGTGTTTGCTGCAAGACCACATTGCTGGCTGATCATCAACTCAGTGTCCACCAGGATGCTCAGCCACCTCTGAAAAGGTGGTAAGCACCTAATCTGTCCTAATGTGTGTAGCTATTTATTCCAAGGTGCAGGACTTTCCCCTTGTTGAACTTCATAAGGTTCCTATAGGGCCATTTCTCCAGACTGTTGAGGTGCCTTTGTGTGGCAGCAGGCCCATCTACTGTACCAGTTACTCCTCCCAGTTTTGTATTGTGTGAAGACTTGATGAAGGGGCATTCTGTCCCATTGCCCAGGTCATTAATGAAGATATCAAACAGTATTGGCCCCTGTCTCAAGCCCTGGGATTGGTCATTAGTGATTAACCTCTTGATGGACTTTATGCTGCTTTTTGCAACCATGTAAGCTTGGCAGTTGAGCCAGATTTCAGGCCACCTTTCCTAGCCTAGAATGCACGTGTTTGCTGTCTGCCTCGCCCTTCAGTAAGTAGAGCAGATAGATATCAAAACCAAGTTGCTCCGTGTGCTTCTGCATCAAATTACGACCTCACATTAGGTATATTTGCTTTGGGTCTTGAGGCAAGTAGAAAAGGTCCTACAGCTATAGTCTTAGGCTACAACTGCTTTTTTGGCTATAATAGTATATTAAAGAAGCACTTGCTGTCTTGCTCCTCCCCTCACTGGCTCTGCATTTTAGCAGCACAGCTGTTGTTTTGTCAGTGTGGTAAACTAAATAATTGAATAGGTGTGGCTGAAAAAATAATGCAGGACAGCATGGGAAACTCTTGGCTTTCAGATGGATTACTTCCCACTTTGATTTACCATCAAGCTTCACAGGCAAATGGGCTGGCTTAGTAACAGTAATGCAGGAAGGGAAGTGTGTGAAAGCCAGCACTGCTGCTGTTGAAATTCCTGTAGAGGTGAAGTGTGGAAGTATCTGCATCTTTTGATGTGCTGCAGATATAATAAATTTTTTCTTTCTGCCATTGTCAAGCAAAGTGTTAAAACACCACTTGTCTTCCAAATCTAATTGAGAAAGAAACAGTGATTCACAAACTTCTACTGCTGGGGACTTCAAAAAGATTGTGGAACACTCGAGAGTTCCATGCCATGGCAGGCTAAGAGGATGTGTCATTTGGGCTGCCTTCTCCTTTCACTGGTATAACTACTTCTGTTGTGTTTAGGGAGGAGGTGAAAGAGCAGGACTCTGGCACAGGTGGGCTCAGGCTGCTGAGGAGCTGCATCCTAGCTTAAATCACTGGAGCCTTAGCAGAAATGTAATATATATCACCATGCTGAGCCTCTCTCCATCATTTTTGAAAAATCATGGAGAACAGGAGAGGGGCCTGATGACAGGAAGAAAGCCATTGTCACTCCAATCTTCAAAAAGGGCAAGAGGGAAGACCCAGGCAACTACAGACTGGTCAGCCTCACCTCCATTCCTGGGAAGGTGATGGAGCACCTCATTCTGAAGGCCATCTCTAACCACATGGAAGAAAAGAAGGTTGTCAGGAGTAGCCAACATGGATTTACCAAAGGGAAATCCTGCTTGACTAATCTGATAACCTTCTATGAAGCCATGACCAAATGGGTAGATGAAGTGAGAGCAGTGGATGTCATTTGCCTTGACTTCAGTAAGGCTTTTGATACTGTCTCCCATAACATCCTCATAGAAAAACTCAAGAAATGTGGCATAAACAATTGCTCTGTGAGATGAGTTGCAAACTGGCTTAACAACAGAGTTCAGAAGGTTATTATCAGTGGCACAGAGTCAAGCTGGAGGTCTGTGGCCATTGGTGTTCCCCAGGGATCAGTACTGGGTCCAGTTTTGTTCAATATCTTCATCAGTGACCTGAACGAGGGGATAGAGTGTACCCTTGGCAAGTTTGCCGATGATACAAAACTGGGAACAGTTGCTGACACACCAGAAGGCTGTGCTGCTCTCCAACGAGATCTGGACGGGCTGGAGAGCTGGGTAAAGGTGAACCTCATGAGGTTCAACAAGGACAAGTGTAGAGTCCTGCATCTGGGGAGGGAGTAACACCAGGCACTGGTACAGATTAGGGGTTGCCCTGCTGGAAAGCAGCACCATGGAGAAAGACCTTGGAGTCCTAGTGGATAGCAAGTTATCCATGGGACAGCAATGTGCCCTTGCGGCCAGAAAGGCCAGTGGCATCCTGGGGTGCATAAAGAAGAATGTAGCAGGTGTAAGGAGGTCCTCCTCCCTCTCTATTCTTCCCTAGTTAGACCACACCTGGAATAATGTGTCCCGTTTTGGGCTCCCCCGTTTAAGAGAGACAGGGATCTACTGGAAAGAGTCCAACGGAGAGCTACGAGGATGATTAAGGGACTTGAGCATCTCTCCTATGAAGAAAGACTGGGGGAACTGGGAGTGTTAGTCTTTAGAGGAGAAGACTGAGAGGGGACCTTATTAATGTCTATAAGTATCTGAAGGGTGGGTGTCAAATGGAAGGGGCAAATCTCTTCTGTAGTGCCCAGCAATAGGACAAGGAACAATGGGTATAAATTTGAACATAGAAGGTTCCACCTCAACTTGAGGAGGAACTTCTTTATTGTTAGGGTGATGGTCCCTGGAACAGGCCGCCCAGAGAGGTTGTGGAATCACCTTCTCTAGAGACTTTCAAAACCTGTCTGGATGTGTTCCTGTGCAACATGCCCTAGGTGATCCTGCATTGGCAGCAGGAGTTGGACTCCATGATCTCTAGAGGTCCCTTCTAACCCCTAACATTCTGTGATTCTATGATTCTATAATTCTGTGCTGACATATACTTCAATTGCTTTATAGTATTAAAAGAGTGCCCAAATAGCATCATTTGAAGAGCGCAGTTTTTGGACTTGAGCAATGGGACGTAGCTGAGCTCTTGGATCTGAAATGGTTCTCTGGTCAAGCTTTTGAAGGATCAGTCAATGATGCAATGAAACCTTTGCTCATCCTGTGGTTTATAGAGTATCTGTGAATTCCTAATTGGCAACAATGCTTGCATTTTCTTTGGAGGTTTTAACATACTTGTTGCTCCTCCTTCACAAGAGAACAGTGTGGTAGAGATGTCTGTTTCCCCAGTGTGTTGATCAGGATTGAGATGATGTGTTTTCTTTATAGCATAAATGAAAAGTTGGTGATGAGTTGCATGAAGTTATTCCTCTTCCCAAAATGCATTGCTAGTCTCTAAAATTGATTGTTACTCTATTTTTAGTATATGTTTAATTTGCATGCTTATGTCTTACTAGCACATTTTTAGACATAAGAAAGTTGAACCTTACTTAGATCATGTGTACCCTTGTTAGAGTTAAAACTACTTAGGATTTTTCTAGCCAGCCTTCTAATTTATTTCTAAGATAAACTAATGAACAAACTACATTCACCCCCCTTGTACTGACCTTTTAGACATCTGTGCTCCTGCTCAGACATATGTGCTCCTTCTCAGGCTAGTATTTTGCTTATCTGGACAGTGCTTAAGAGACTCAGCATTTAAGACAAAGGGACTATTGTGCAGGTTTGTGCATGGAAAAATGTAAGGAGCAAAGCATAGAAAATGAATCTACCTGTAGTGTGTTGAATTTGGCTACTAGAGATGCATTCAACAGTGCTGAAATAAGGAAAATGTTCTTTGTTATTTGCAGAGACATGCTGTGAAACCTTCTAGAAAGAAAAAGAAAGACTTTGGTGGGAAAAAGAGCAAAAGAAAAGCAGACAGTAGATGAAATGGAAGAGAATGTGCAACCCCTAAATTTGCCTGGAAGTTGGTTTTTCTTTTAAGTAGTTGTTATTCAGTTAGCTACATTTGGCAGTTAAGCTTAGTCAGAGATAATACTTAGGTGTCAGAGCTGCTACATGGCTTACTGTGGAAGAAGTGAAATTGTCAATGATGGCATCAGCTTTAAGAGATGAGAAGCAGCAGTATTGGAAAATTATAATATTTTCTTTTAATAATGTACTTAACCATCCCTAAATGCCTTTTCCTCAAAAGCTAGCATACCATGTGACTCCATTGTATTCTATTATACCTAATAGAATGAAAATAAACAATTTTAAAAGGCTTTCTTAAATTAATCACGCACATTTGTAATTACTTTCACACTACTTGTATTTGCAGTAGTGAGATGAGGTCAAAGCAGTGGGAGGATTTGTCTTCAATCTTCATTCTGATACCAGAAGTATGAATGTGTAGACAACCTGCTATTAGAGTAAGAACATGTAGCTGAAGCTCTCTTTTTTGTCTTCCCCCCCTTGCCCAGGTTCTCTCTCAGGAAGCTGTTGGTTCTTCACTTTAAATTTTGTGGTTTGGGCAAACCCCACTACATTTTAACCAAGATCAGAGTAGCATGTTTATACTTGTATTTCTGAGTAAAATATTAAAATAATTTAGAACTTTGCTAAATGACTGGACTCTGTGTTGAACAACTATATTCTCTTCCAAAAATGCACATTTAATATTCACTTAGCTGCCTGACTGTAAGAACCTTGACTGGAAAACCTTGAAACTGTAGGTCACTTATGCTGACTTGACTTCACTTGCTAGAAATCCTTTTGTTGTTTCTTCAGCAAAATCTATGATGCACTAGAGTAGCATTTTTTGCAGAAAATTTACATGGTTCAAAAAAATCCAAAACAGAAGTCACAGAGGACTGATACCAAGAAACCTGAACACAAGTTGGATATAAACCCTGTGCTGGCGGTCAAGAATGCACCATTAGTGACTAATGTGTGCATGACTTTGAATATACCGTTGCTGTCCACTGGTCTTTCTCTGAGAATTTTCTTTCATTTTTGTGTGTTAGAGCATGATTTCAAATGGTCACTGTAGGATATTGCAGCTGTTAGTGAGTGTCTTGTTTGATATAGTGCCAGCAATTACTTTTTTACAGGCAGAAATGTGGGGTGTTTTTTAAATTTCTGTGCTACTATGTTGGATTTGCCTACAAGCAGATCTTGGATAAAGAGACAAAGATGATGATGATGTACTGTTATTTATCCCTGATTTGGTTTATCTCACTCTCATGCAATGAGCAGCCAAGGGTAATACAACCTGTAACTTTCAAAATTTTCCACAAAGATTCATTTGAAAGTTGCAGTGGCTACTAAATTAGGTCTTTATATGTTCAGCATAAGAGTACATACACCTTTTCCCGAGGTTGCTGCAGCAATACATTCACTGCTTCTACTGCCGTGTCCTGCAGAGGAAGAACAGTACTAAGGGGAAACATCAAGACTGCGTTTCTCCTCCCAGTGTTACAGTTCTTATTCCTCTCGATTTCCTCTAGTGGCCAGCAGAGAGCAGTGCATCTCTTTGGGAGTCTTATTAAGGTGGATGAAATGCTTGACTGAAATGCAGAGAGGACTAACAGGACAATTTTTCTGTTCCATATCGCTTCCTCTATGACTTGTAGCACAACAGCTGAAACACCTATTGGCCAAACTCCTGATAAAGCATACACTAGGGTATAGGAAAACAAACCTGTTTGAATTACTATAGTTTTGATTAAATCAAAAATAAAACTGGAGTTTCAGAAGTATGATCAGAGTTAATGCATATTACAGCCCAGGCTTGCTGTCAGCTTCCTGAAGGTAGTAATCTTTCATCATGGTATTTTGAAGTGTGGAAAACAGAAGATGGAGACCTTGGCTTTCATACTTTATATGATGTTCTTAACAGAAGGTTGAACCTAACAAAATTTGGGGTTCTAGGTCATTTGGGATACTGAGAATATTTGCAGTAGACGAAGGTTAGCAATTTTTGAATTACAGTGCAGTTTCTGCAATTGCATACTTAGCTATGGTATGGTTGAGTGCAGATCTTGACTTTACCCCATTACATTTTGCAGTGCTAATTAATATCACTGTAGATACAAATACATCATATAGACAGCATGCTCCATGAAATACCCTTGATTATGGAATGAGTGTTACCTATTTAGGATGTGGGGGGAACTGTATCTGTAATTTTCTTGTCCATGATGCAAATTTTGTGTCATTCTCTCTGGTATGTATTCATCCAGTACAAGATGCTGCCACTGTGTAAGGGAATCATATTATGTTAATGTGTTTATGTGTGCATGTTTTAAACTATATGTTTCTCATCATTTTGCCTAGATAATGTTTTGTATGTCTAAAATGAAACAAATCAAATACATGTACAGTTATTTTTTAAAAGGGGGAAGTTCTAATTCTATAGTGCAAAGATCTTTTCTGCCTTATTCAAGAAAATAAAATCAAAGAATCATAGAATTGTTTTGGTTGGAAGAGATCTGTAAGATCATCAAGTCCAACCATTAACCCAGCACCGCCAGCTCACCACTTAACTATGTCCCTCAGCACAACATCTATATGTCTTTTAAATATCTCCAAGGATGGTGACTCCATCACTTCCCCTGGAAACTTGACAACCCTTTAGGTGAAGATATTTTTCCTAATATCTGACCTAAGCCTCCTCTGGCACAACTTAAGGCTCTTTCCTCTACTTGTTTACTTGGGAGAAGAAACCGACCGCCACCTCACTACAAGCTCCTTTCAGGTCATTGTAGAGAGAGAGAAGGTCTTCCCTCAGCCTTCTTTTCTTCAGACTAAAAAACCCCAGTACCTTCAGCTAGACCCCTTACCAGCTTCATTGCCCTTCTCTGGACATGCTCCAGCACCTCATTGTCACTTGTAAACTGAACACAGTACTCAAGGTGCAGTCTTACCAGTGTTGAGTACAGGGGT
>WTSP01024939.1:0-30600 GCA_025331215.1 Actenoides lindsayi | reverse complement strand
CCTCACCAGACTTGTGCTCTAGACCCTTCCCCAGCTTTGTTGCCCTTCTCTGGACACGCTTCAGTACCTCAGTGTTCTTCTTGGGGTGAGGGGCCCAAACTGAACCCTGTATTTGAGGTGTGGTCTCACCAGTGCTGAGTTCAGGGGGACGATTCCTGGGAACAAGGCAGGGCTTGCCCTGCTCTGCCCCCCTGCTAAATGACCTGATTCACAGGGAGGTTTACACAACCTAACTGTTAATGCTGCTAACACTTGTACACTGCTGAGGTTTGGTTGGGTTGGTTTGGTTTTTTTTTGGTTGGTTGTTTTTTTCCTCTTTAACACATGGATCCTAAGCCTGGGAACTATGCAGGCATCTGAGTGTTTAAAAAGTCTGGCTTTCTTTTTCTTTTTGCAATGTTTATTTGTTTCTTCCCTTGTAATTCTCCCTGTTAACTCATGGACATCATTCAGGGAAAGATTTAAATCGAAACAGACAGACTCCAGTTCTGCTCTGTCCCTCGAACAGGGGAGATTTGTTTAAAAGTGCTGTTGGGAGCACTCTTGGTATGACTGGAATGCTTTATTTTTCATTACACATCATGTGCAAAGTAACCCAGCTATAGCTTGAGATGTTCCTATGGCCGTGGTGATACCGTCTCTGCCTCGCCTGGCTGAGGGCTGTGTAGATTATTTACAACAGCTTTACTGGGGATGCTCACAAACAATGGACTGGCCACTGGGAGGAACGTGGCAGATGAAGCTAATACGGACTGAGGCTCAGGGCCTTGGGAAATCACATTGGGCAACGACTCTTAAAAATGAAAAAATATGTCTCCAAAGTACTGGTCTGAATCCAGTTTCAGGCTCAGCCTGAAACCCAGAAACAATCACTGTCTTGCTTTGATGTCTGGAAGGGTTTCTTTCACAACATTTATATCTAGCTGACACTGGGAGCAGAAAATCCTATTGCAATGTGCTAATTAAGAAGTTTCAGTAAGATGGTTGCCAGTTGTCCTACAATCCTCAAGCACTGTCCTGCATGAAAATCCACAAGAGCTCCAAGCTCCCAACCTCTGGCTCTCTTCCGAACCAAGCCAGGCCCCAGCAAGGTTTTGGTTGTCGTGTGCAGTGGCACCTGGGTCAGCCCTGAAGCAGGAAGAAACAGGGGCAGCTTCTGCTGGTTTCCTAAAGCTGTGCCTTGCCAGCAGCAGCTCCCAGGCGATGTCTTGGGGCATCTTGGTGGAGCTGCAGCCCAGACAGGCTGGGCAATCACAGCTCTGCAGCCTTCCCCAGCTCTCCTGCACCTCGCTCTTGGTGGTCGCCGCACCCAGAAAGCTGGGTGTGCAAGTGCTTCCTGGGAGGGCTAGAGCCATCACGGGTCAATCTTTCTTCATTACCTCTGCAAGGAAAAGATAAGGAGAGCCTCAACACCTCACAGATGCAGGGTTCGTGGAATAACGTGGTCTCCTAAAGCCCATGTAGGCAAATACATTATACTGGCAATGAATTGATTTCCAGTTAAGAGCTTAAGATGTCTCAGCTCTAGGACTTCAGGTGGTGTTTCCTTGGACACTGTTATCTCATGGTTTATGGTGTCTATCACATAAGGGTGGAAATCTCTACTCCTTCTGGTAGTGTGCTTAAGACTATTTTCCTCCAGCTGCAGCCAGGGAGGACTGGAAATACCTTCCTACAGAATCTCATCCTCATCAGTCTGAATAGGTGATTGTTTTGGGCTGCAAAGCCTTTCCCTCAGTTCCCTGGAGGTCTGCTCTTGCAGCTCACCAAGAGGAAAACACTGCGGCTCACAGCCTCCCCAAACTTCCAATAGACAGAATGGGGCTGCAACCTGAGTGTTTATTTAGTCTTCAAGAAGAACCACAGAAGTAAAAAAAAAAAAAACCCTGTGCAAACAATAAGACCTTTTCTCCTGATGACTTTTTGATGATATTATTTTGGTGGCTAGACACTTGACTTTACAGTATGTAAATACTCATTTGTTTTCCCATGTGAGGAGAAAATTCAAGTCAAATAAATTCAAGTCAATTTGGTACTCTTAACTTCTCCCCTTTTAAAAGGCTCCCTATTAATTTTCCAACTAAGTAATATGTGTTTGACTAACCATTTTTCCCATGAATGACCTTGGATAAACACAATAATGTTAAAAATAGAGGTGAGAAGTAACATAGGGCAGTTCTTTTATCATTCATTGTCTGCCATGGCAAATGTTAAGCTTGATCCTGTCTGTGAACGTTGACTGGTCGATCCTTCACTCAAAAACCTTAACTGGTTTGCACAAATGTGAATTACTCTTCCTGGGACAGTAGTAGCACTGTTCAAACAGCTGAAGAGCAGCAATGCTGTTCTCATCATCCATTATTAAAGCTCAGTCGACCAGATCCTTGCTAAGCAACACTTCTGACCGTGGCCTTTAGATCCAGCCCAATTTTTTTCTTTCTGGGCACAGTTGACCCATGAGTCTGCTTCAGAGAAACTGGCACACTTTGAACCCCTTGACTTGGGTGAGAACGGGTACCTCCTTTGGTGTAGATTTAGCTGCTTTCCTCATTTAGGGTGGATTTTGATATGTCCTTACCTTTGAATATTTAAAAAGTGAACCCCTTCCTTGGGGAAGCAGAGGGATCTTGGGGTCTTTTCCTCTCTATTCTTTGCAAGGAGAAACAGTAGTTCCTTCCACAGGGCAGTAATGAGGAACATCATGTAGTCCTAAGGCAGGAACGGGTGCTTTCTCTGCTTCTTTTAAAGGTCCCAGACCAGGATTTTTGGTCTTTTATTTCCCCTAGCAAGACAGGGAAATGCCCCTAGAAGGTTGCCACCGTGTGCTTTTTCTCAGAAGGAACATACAAGTCAGAAAAACTAATGGCATCTCCTAAGCTCTGTTCTCTCAGGATGAGTTGACTTGAAACAGCATCAGCTGGGCAAAAGGTGGATCCAAGATACAGCTGATGTGAATTAGGACAGTTCTGGCAGCAGCCTTGTGCATCTGGGAGGAAAGGGCTTCATATTGTTAGGGCTCAGTGGGTCAGTTTGGTCTGAGTTAGTGTTGGGGGTGACTAGGGAGATCTTTGTTCTTGAGGACTGTGTTGGGAACTCCAAACGTTAAGAGTGTTGAAGCTCCCTGAGCCAGTCATAAAACGATGTAGGCTGCAGGAGGGCTGTGTAGGAAAGAGGAATTATGCTCCATCTTCTCATGGATGCTGTTTCTTTGATACGGGCTAAAAGGTAAGTGGCTAACTCATTTGTCTTCCTGGAGACTGATAGAAAAGAGGGGAGTAAAAGTTTCAGTGAAGAAGGTAAAAATAACGTGCAACTAAACAACTTTGGGGCTGAATAAGGAAGTACAAACCTCAAGGAAAAAACATGTCAGCAATCTGAAGCCTCAAGTCCCTTCTTGAAGACACCTGGATGTTTAGCTCCCCTCCCATTGCCTTGTGTAGCTAGAAAATACTTCAGGCATTCAAACTTTGTGCAGAGCTAACATGGGCAGGGACGGCCGACAAAGCTGCGCTGGAGGCAATTCAGTTTGGTTCAGTAGAGCTGGCTGCTACAAAATGCCTCTAGCCAGCTCTCTTTTGGCTGCCTCCTCTCCTGGGAGTTGTGTTGCCTGTGCTGGGCTGGTTGTGTGGTTCCCTCTCTCCTTCACTTTGGCTTTTGCAGGCTTGGACCTGTCCCCAGAGCTGACTGGTGTTCATTTGACATCACACTCTGGCAGTGATAAGCATACATCTCCCTTTTTCTGCACTGGAGGTTGTTTAAATACATCAGTGAGATGCTGTGTACTGGGGAAGAGGAATAATAACTTTCTGAAAACTGTAGGCTCCCACTGCATGTCCCAGGGCACTGGGAGGAGAAATCTTGGTTAGTTGTAGGGAAGGGGGAGTGGGGGGCAGGAAAAAGTGGTTAGATGTAATGGAAGTACAAGGTTCTTTATTTTTGCCTCCAGCCCTTAATTATTTTTTCTGCTTGCTTAGCTGAGCTAACACATGGGAAGGGCTATGCAGTTTGGTGCCCAAGTCTCAGAAAGTTTGACTGTTGACTTCCTCAATGGTGTTTTAATGCTTTAATAGTAACATAGGCTCCTATGTTCCTTCCTAAGGTTGGATATTATTCTCATAGTTCAGCACTTAACAACTGGCTCGATTGCTGCACATTTTCTACTCTGAGTGTTTAGTGCTCAGAAATAATCCCCCTTCTTAGAGCCAACTCTTTTCCCAGTTGAATCTCACAGCTGACTTCAAAGCTCCATAGAAATTGGAAGTTGAGACCCATCTATGTGGTTCTTACACTGTAACAGCTGCTGTTTGAAGTGTGCTGCTGCTGTCATTAAACTGTAAGCTGCCTACCCAGGTACCAGCAGAATTTAGGTCAGAGCTCAGCAAAGACTAAACGCTGAAATCCTGTTACTTGGATGGATTTTGTATTGGGGTACTTCCAAACCATGTTTATGGTTGTGACTGCAGCAGAGGCATGATGCAGTTCTGGAGTGTCCCATTAGACACCTAATGCTCTGCAGGTTCTGGGCTTGCATCATCCAGCTGCTGTGTGTTATAGCCATGGTGCTTTGAAGTCCCCAGAAAGCCTTACAAGGTTGTTCTAAGTCTTCAAACTCATCGTGTGTTTTGCTTCTAAAGTGAAAAGACTGTAAGGAGGAGTTGGGTGTTGTGGGTCCAGTGGTCTGTGTTTGGTTTTAAATGTCTATTAATTCCTCATTAATTGGTGCATATAGAAATGTACTCTGTATGCTGCTCTGACTCTGTGTGAGTGAGAGGATCTGGCTGTCCATGGCTTCATGACCCTTGGTATCAAAAAGTAGTGTGGCCAGCAGGACCAGGGCAGCGATCATCCCCCTGTGCTTGGCACCTGGTGAGGCTACACCTTCAATCCTGGGTTCAGTTTTGGGCCCCTTACCCAAAGAAGAACATTAGGGGGCTGGAGCGTGTCCAGAGAAAGGCAAGGAAACTGGAGAGGGGTTTTACAGCACAAGTCTTGTGAGGAGCTGCTGAGGGAACTGGAGTTCTTAAATGTGGAGAACAGGAGGCTCAGGGGAAACCTTCTCCCTCTTGACAGCTCCCTGAAAGAAGGTTGGAGCCAGCTGGGCTTCCATCTCTTCCAAGTAACAAATGCCAGGACAAGAGGAAACGGCCTCAATTTGCACCAGCTGAGGCTTAGTCTGGATATTAGGAAAAATTTCTGCCCCCAGAGGAAACCCCTGGAACAGGCTGCCTAGGGCAGTGGTGGGGTTCCCATCCTGGAGGGTTTTAAAATACCTGTAGATGTGGTGCTGAGGGACATGGTTTAGTGGTGGACTTGACAGTGCTGGGTTGATGTTTGGACTTGATTTTAAAGGTCTCTCTTCCAACCTAAACAATTCATGGTTCCATGAACGTGTCTCTGCATAGCAATGGCATGGAGATATCACATCTTCCATGGGGGCGACCTTACCTGGGGGCTGAAGACTGAGATCCTAGCTCTGTTTGTGAAGCAATAGCATTGAATCAGACCTCTTGGAATACGGTTCATATCTGCCCAAAATCTGGTGGCTCTCTTGTAAGTTCAGTGTGAGTTTGTGCATGTGTGTTTCTGCACCACTGTTTGTTGTTCCTCAGCAGAGCTGCTGCCTAGAGGGATTAGAGCTGCAGACCAAGACAAGGGTCAATAAATGCATGTACACTTCATGGGATCTGAACTCTGTTAAAACACGGGCTGCCTCCTTTTGAAACGCCCCCAAATTGATCCTCCTCTTTGAACTTTGGTAACAAAACTAATCCCAGTATCCTGAGAGAGGCTGTATGTTCTTCCCCTGGTGGAATACATACTTTTGGCTGAATTCCTTTACATGGTTTATACCCTTGACCAGCTAAATGTTTAGTCCTTAAAAATGCTTTCCTTTCAACACCATTTCCTCTATACCAAGGCGTGGGTGGGATTCCCAGCCTCGGGCTGATCTGCAGCTCTAGACTGAAACTAAATACAATGCCCTGGGACCAAGTCCCATCATTTGCAGAAGTTGGGCAAGAGGAAATGTTTCTTGTGTTAGCTCAGCTTGTGGACACACTGGGAGAATTTGTTTTCACACCAAACAGTTGGCTGGCTTCTCTGTTGGGGGGGGGTGAAGGAGAATCAAGGACTGATATCAGAGAGAAAAGGTTTTACCTTGGCAACAGTCCTTTGGAGGACAACAGACTTGCTTATATTTGCTTCTTGTCTTTACACCTTTGGACAAGTGGAGTGGGCCTTGTGCTTGCTGCACGAGTCTTGCTGAGATTTTATTTCCAGAACTTTAAGTTTCATGGTCCTGGTGACAGGGTTTGGGTGATGTATGAAGCTTGGGGCTGTTTGCATAGTGTTGCCCAGCATGTATTTCTGTTTCAGGTTGACTTCCAAGTTCAAAGAAGAATGTATTTAAAATGCTGGTTTGAAAACACTGTGCACCCTCTAGCTTATGATTTTTATTTTTATTTTTTTTATTTTTAATTAGCCTGTATCCCTTGTGCAATTCAGTGGTCTCTTGCCAGAAGCAGTCTCTGTTTAGTTTAGGTTTTGACCTCTCATTGTGCAGGGAACTGAGAGCCCTCTTGGGGTCCTGGAGCTCAGCCTGGCACAAGCTTAAACATGGAGCCTGTCTCTGTGTGCAGTAAGGAGACTGCCACTCTGGGCTTGTAAATCACCACCCATCAGGAGCAGGAGGTGAACGCTCTTCTTGTTGTTGTGGCAAATACTGAGAGTGAAGTTTTCACATCTCCCTCTTGAGTGATGAGTGAGGATATTAGAGATGTTTGCTTTACTCCTGCGTGTATGTGGGTTACACATGCCTGCAGATTTGCTAAGCGTGTTCTTCAGCCTTTATTTCCTAAATAATATTGCATCTATCCCAGCTAGAAAGCAACAATTTGTGCCTCTTTGTGCCCTTCATTTGGAGCAGCAGTAATTCCTGGTTACTCGTGTTTCCGGAAGAACCTTTGGGGGTGGAAATGGATCTTCTTCAGATGAACAGGGTACTTGCTAATAACCGGTTCTGTGTGAATAAAAGCAAGAGGATTATTGGAAAATGTGACAAAATATTTTCATTACGATGCATAATGCCTTCCCCAAAGTCCTGGTGCTGGTAAAAACAGCATTATTGCATCTAGTCCATTATGTGAGAAGGCAAAACTGTGTAGTGAGTAGAGATTGGTGATGGTTTCAGACCGTTAGAGTTCTTCCTGCTTTGTTAGAATGGAGATCATAGAGGAGTTGCTGGCTCTAATCTTGGCAAGTAACTTCCAGTAGCTATTTTCCACTTTTTAGTGACAATTTGAGACTGTTTTGTTGACTGATGGACAGCATAACTGCTTCCAAACTCTGGACAGTAACCTTAAAGAAGAAAATAATTTTGCATTGCATTATGAAAGCTATTCTAACTTGAACATGGTTCTTGAGGTCTGGAATACTGAACCACAGCTCAGTGCCAGTGTCCTGCTATTTGATGTACTGACTTAGAAGAAAACCATGCATAGAGTAACCAGAAGATGCATGTATGAAAGTTGACAGATGACTTCTGCTGTTCTGTTTCTTGCTGGCAGTGAGTGAAAGTGCCTGTGAATGGCAGAGCATTGAATATAGGTTGAATATAGGCTCTGCAGTTGCATCCAACTCTTTTTGGTTTTCCCTTTTAGGTGTGTATTATTTTTTGCTAGTTGGTATGTATTCAATTTCTCCCATTTCTCTTCTATAGTTCACTCGAGAAGACCACAAACCATTCCTGAAAGAAAAGGAAGGCTGAGCCAGTTTGTAACATTAACAGCCTGCTGTTTGATATCCTTGAGTTTATTGCCTGATGGTGTGTATATGGATTAGAGAGGATAAGAGGGACTGGGGAGGTTGAGAGGAATAAAATGGAGGCTTTAGATCCAGCTTTATGTTCTGCCTGAGGAGAGAATAAATGATCATGGGAAAACTTCTGCTCTTTAATCCCCGTCATAGCCTATCTTGTCCACCAGTTTTACATTGCAATGACTTCACCCAAAGCAAGCATTTTCTGAGTGAATCTATGTAATGCTAGTTGTAGACAGAATACACCAGAGTTCAGTATGATACTGGTGTGGAGCTGGTTTTTTTGGCCATGCAGGTGGCTGAACACCACCTGCCAGTTTACCTGTGCCCCATCAAGTTTAGTGGTCAGTGGACTGACTGTGAGAGGCTTCCCATCAGTGCCTGTGGGTTTGCTCTCATTAGGGCTTCTAGAAGGTTTGTCAGTCTAACCAGATGCCTTTGTAGGGTTTCAGAGAACTGACATAGTAAGGCTTGTCTGATCCTAGCATGAACTCTGTCTTCCAGCTTCTTCTGGGTAGCAGGCACTGAGAGTTGGACAAGTGCCAGCAGAAACTTCGGCCCAGTGCACTCTGCCAAGCTTGTGTAGGCAGGATAGCTCGTGGCTGTGCTTTCCTGGGTGCTGGGCTAGCAGCAGCTGCCATGGGAGACCCTCAGCTGCTCAAGGCAGCAGCTGGGGGATGCCCTCTCTCATGATGTGGGCAGAGACTTGCAGAGATGAATGTCCTGTCATAAGAAGTAGCTGTGTGTTTAACCAGTGGGGAAGTTGGTTATTTCAAACAATGCTTTTGCTTTGATGTTTAAGCCATAACCAGGTAAAATTCATAAAGTCAAGCAACTGAATTAGCTTCAAATAGCCTTTAGTGAATGCAATGCTCAAAGGCATGTTAAATTGAAACAACCCACATTTAATCTGATTTTCTGTACACATGAATCCAGGAGGTGCATATGGTTTTGATGTGCAACTATAAATGAATATTTAGTGGAAACCTGTTTGAAAAAGGGTGTCTGGGTTAATCTGAAGTTAAGCTTTTAGAGAGCTCAATGAAATGGAGTCACATTTTGCATCTTGCTGTGGATTCTGAAAAATTAGTCTTAATATTTTTTGTGGCCAAGCACCAGGAACACCAGCCACTAAATACAACTCCTTCTGGCTTGTGCCAGTTAATTCATAGAATCATAGAATGGTAGGGGTTGGAAGGCACCTCTGGAGATTGAGTCCAACCCCCCCTGCCAAGGCAGGAACACCTAGGGCATGCCACACAGGAAGAGTGTCCTTTCAAGAGCAGGTCTTGAAAGTCTCTAGAGAAGGAGACTCCACAACCTCTCTGGGCAGCCTGTTCCAGGCTCTGTCATTCTCACAGAGAAGAAGTTTTTCCTTATGTTGAGGTGGGACTTCCTGTGTTTCACCTTGTGACCATTACCCCTCATCCTATCACAGGGTACAACTGAAAAGAGCCTGGCCCCTTCTACTTGACACCCACCCTGCAGATATTTGTAAACATTCATAAGATCTCCTCTCAGGCTTCTCTTCTCCAGGCTAAACAGCCCCAGGGCTCTCAGCTGTTCCTCAAAAGAGAGATGTTCCAGTTCCTTCATCTTCCTCATAGCTTCCATTGGACTCTCTCTAGTATATCCCTGTCCCTCTTGAAGTGGGGAGACCAGAACTGAACAGAGTATTCTTGATGTGGTCTCACTAGTGCAGAGTAGAGGAGAAGGAGAACCTCCCTGAACCTGCTGGCCAGTCTTAATGCACCTCAGGATACCCTTGGCCTTCTTGGCCACAAGGGCCCATCGCTGTCCCATGGATAACTTATTTTCCACCAGGATGCCAAGGTCCTTCTCCATGGAGCTGCTTTCCAACAAGTCAACTCCTAACCTGTACTGGTGCAGGCAGTAATTTTTCCCCAGATATAGAACTCCATACTTGCCCTTGTTGAACTTCATTAGCTTTGCCGTTGCTCAGCATTCCAGTCTGTCCAGATTTTGTGCCACCCCCACATTTGTGCCACACAGGACCTGCGATAGATAAACGCATGTTTTGTCCATGGGCTGAACCTGTCCCGTGTTGACCAATGCAAGGCCACTCTGGAGACCCTCCCCACACTGTGGGTTGTCTGCAGCTCTGCCCTGCCACTCAAGGGGTAACTTGTGCACACTCTGTAGCTGGGAGCAAGAGCTGCAGTCTTATGTTGACCTCTCCATGCTTCTTGCTGTACAATACATTTTGACCTTCGGTTGTCTATCGATCCATTGCAAAATAACTCTTTCCAATCATAAATATAAAATATAATTTTTAAATGTATTAGTTTTTGGATGAGTATTCAGGTGAGCTGTAAAAACCATGTTACAGCAAGGACAACTGAATTAATTAACTCAAGAAAAGGGAACTTCACGTGAAGTTATCAGTTTGTGATGTTTATACATGTGCATATGTGTGCACTGTGTTTTTAGAATAGCTTGGGTTTGTTTGTCCCTGTTATCCCTGGTGTTTAGTTGAGAGCCAATTACTCCATTTGCTTAGTTTGTTGACTTTTTTCTTCCCTTTTTGTTTTGTTTTGTTTTGTTTTAATTAAAAATGGCCATGTCATGTTTTACCAGAGCAAATTAAGACTAACATTTGCGCTGGTGGGCTGCAGAAGACACATCCTGAGATGTGAACCCTGTGTTTGGAATTTGAGTTTCGGTTGCAGTAAACCCTTCCAGATTCCTTGCCCCTTACATAACATGGTAAATCCTGTCATCTGTTTTCTGATAGCATCTACTTGTAAGGCTGGAACGAGCTGTGCAAACATTCCTGAAATCTCTCCTGTTTGGGTATGACATACCTGAAAAAGCAGACACTGCTTTGAATGTTCACAATGTATTACAGCAACAGCTAGAAATGGGCTGCACCAGCTGAGCACAAGAGAAAATAGGTTGGAGAAAGCTTTTTTTTTTTTTTTTTGGTCATTTTTAATAGGTCTTTAAGCTCTCTAAACTTAACTCTTTTAGCTTTTTCTCTTTAAGAAAACTTATCCCAACAACTCTGGTTGCACTTTGTTTTGAACTGTTTCTAAAGCTTTCCCTGCTAGGACACTTAAGATGGTCTAGAATTTCTGATTTACATGTTTAAATTCCCTTACTTCTCTGAAAAAAATGCTGATTGGCAACAAATGACTGTGGAAACACACAGACACAAACTGGTGCAGCACTTCTGAGCAAGGCAGCTTGTGTTAGTTAGTTTGTCTCCCTGGAAGGGAACTAATTCTTGTTTTCTAGAAATGCTTCCCTTTCTGTTGAAATGAAAACAACACCAAACCCCAGAAGCCTACAAAGGGAAAAAGTTCCCTCCCCTGAAATGATTCAATTACAAATAGGCTGTTTTCACCTCTATCACTGTATCTTGTCTTGCAATTTTCAGATTTCTTTTTCCAAGTTGGAGGCGTGATGAAAGCAGAGATTTCGTCAAGGAAAATTTTCAGATAAAAGCTTTCAGACAGTTTTTGGTTGTGGCTGCAATGAAGAATGTAAAAAAAAAAAAAAAAAGAAAAAAGAAAAAAAAGAAGTATTACAAAAATATAAAGCAGGTTTAGTTTGTGCAGGCTTGTTGAATTCATATCGTGGAAGTGATGATTAGTTGAGCTATGTACAGTCGCATCATATGACACAAAGCACTGAGCTGGTGTCCTGTTTGTAAACATACACATATTCTGACTATACATTTACCAGCCTTCTCGGGCTGTGAATATTTCAGTTTAACTCTCACTGTCAGGCAGCGAACAAGGGAGATCATAATTACAATAATGAAAGAATGAAAAGTACTGTGCTCAGTTTTGGTCCCCACTTATAAAAAAGATGTGGACAGGCTGGAGAGGGTCCAGAGAAGGGCCATGAGGATGATTAGAGGACTGAAAGACCTGCCATATGAAGAAAGGCTGAGAAAACTGGGCTTGTTCAGCCTTAAGAAGAGAAGGCTTAGAGGAGAAGACTTAGAGGAGACCTTATTACCATGTCCCAGTACCTAAAATGTGGCTCCCAAGGAGATGGAGATGCCCCTTTTTACAAGGAGTCACATGGAAAAGACAAGGGGTAATGGGTACAAGTTACTCCTGGGGACACTCTGATTGGACTCCAGAAGAAAATTTTTCACCATGAGAACAATTATACATTGGAATACTCTCCCAATGGGAGTTTTGGATTCCCCTGCACTGGACAGTTTTAAGACACAGCTTGGCAGGGTGCTGGGCCACCTCATTTAAACTATATATATATGCAGAGAGAGAGAGTTTACCTTACAAGGTTGGACTAGATGATCCTTGAGGTGCCCTCCAACCCAGTATACTGTGATTCTATGAAAAGTCACATAATCTACTTACTGTTGAAGATTAATCAATAAATTATTTTTTTTTACTTTTTTATTTCCTCCAGCAAGCATCCTACTAAACAACACCTCACCTGTGCTACTGGAGAAACACCAGCACACTGGTGAGCTGAGACAGCTGATTGCTGGAGAAAACTGGCATGACAGATGGATAGATTCTTCAGCAACCTATGAATGAAATAATAAAGCAAAATGGCATTTCTGCTTATGAAATTTCTTTGGTTCCCAAGATGTCACCTTAATGGGTCAATAATTTTCCTGTTTTCTTGTAAACCATTATTACTGTTTCATTTTGGACACTGTCAAAGACTAAGAAAGCAGTATGATATAGCATTGGAAAGCAAATTACCTTGCTACTTGCTGCAATCTTATTCTGTTTTTTTGAACGATACCTATCTTCAGAACAGGGCTCAAGAGACCACAGAGCTTCTCTGAAGAGTTATCCAGATAAATTTAATGATGGAGGTATTTTCTTATCACTGATCACAACAAAAGTCTTTTTTTTTTGTCTGTGCAGTGTAGCTTTCAGGATTCAGAGAAGATATACGTGGAGAAATACATGTAAGTGCCTGAAGCAGAAAGCTGAGAGCATGTGGGCTTCATGTCTGCTTTCAAAGACAGCTCACACTGTCAACAAATGCAAGTGATGGAGGCAATTCAGTGTTGAACACTTCAGGCATCCAACACTTGTAGATGCTATTCTGTCAGTGTTTGAACTCCAGTGTAGAACTGGATCCTGCATGCAACTTTTCAGGCAAGCTCTTCTATAGACACCCTCCAGTTGCTAGACCAGAGGCAGATTCCTGCTGAATTTCCCAGTATTTATCAGGTCTTGGGTTGGGTGGTCATGGTTCTGGGCCTGAGAATCTTAGAAAATCTTAGCAGTCTTAAAAAATGCTGAACTTTTGCTGTATAATGCAAGATGAGCCAAATGCCTGTCCTGTCTTCCTTAACCCATTTGAATATGACGGCTGGATTGTCCCCAAGAGCTATTTTCTATTACTTTCATTTGTACAGTAATATATAACAGCTTTGTAGGGGGAAAAAAAAAAAAAAGGAGAGAGAGAAAAGAAAAAAAAATGAGGTGTCTTGGACAGTCTGTTTTCTGCATGAATAAACACATCACATTGGTCTGTGCACAGTGGTGATGCAGAGTGAGAAAATTCATAGGATTCCACTGTTTGATGCTTTACTTCTTCACTGACTGTTTTGATATTTTGCTACTGTTTACATAGAGCATACACAAATACTACTCATATCTAGGATTGGTAAAGAGGGGCTTTTTTTTTTTTTAAATTTTTATGGCATACAGATAAAATTATCTATATATGTTTTTCTGACCATGGGGTTTTTTTTGAAGTTTGATCCTCAGAGTGGATGAAAGGCATCATAATTTATATTGGTGTAAGCTAAGGACAGAGTTTGTCCCCAAAGGGTTTCTGGGGCTTGTTATGAAAACAGAAAATATCTGAAGTGTAAATCCTTACAGCAGGAGAAAACAATATGAGCATGATATGTGATGACAGTTTTGTATCAATTATGAAACCATCTTAAGGTATACTTTAGCACTTACTAGGTCATTAATGCACTAATTAGGAAATATTTCAGCTGGCTTTTTCAATAGGCCATAAAAGAGGTTGAATAGGCAAAAACCAATCAGATGAAGCTACAACACAAGCATATAGGAAAAGAGGTAAAAATCGGTAGTGACAAGAACAGAATTAAAGCAGAGCTGCACTCATTGTACCCTTCATTGTTATTGCTGTTATTATTTTTAAAGTTTTCAAAAGACAGTTTCAAATGAACACCTTGTTTTTTGTTTTTTTATCCTCATTTCAAGTTGTTTGCATATTTTCCTCCCACTACTGGTAATTGATGGCTGGAAATGTTGAAGACTGACTTTAGGAAGGGCAAAATTAAGCTATTTGTCACCATGCAGCTGGAAATGAAGGAAATACAGAAGGCTACCTAAGATATATGGCAGAGTAAAAGTTGACAAGGCTGCTTTCCTGTATGCCTCTGGTAAAGAAACAGCAATAGGAAGAGTAACTCTTTGGGAGACAGCCGAGCTAAGATGCCCAGGAGCACAGATCTCTCCCTCCCAACATGCCTTTATAGACATCTGGGATGCTCTACCGCATGACCCATAAAGGAAAGAAAACCTAGATTAGATTTGTGAATGATAAAAAACTAAATAAGATGCATCTGAGGAAAAAAAGATACACAGTTTGCCAGAGGAAGGAGGAGGATGGCCAAGGACACTTTCCAGCTACATTGAGCTAGCAGAGCTGAGAGCCCAGATGCAGAGCACCTGGACTGATCCTGGTGCCCCTCTTCAGTACCACTGACACCTTCTCCAAGGCAATTAGCCTTTCAATGAAACACAATGCTAGTGTGTCTGTGCAAGGAAGTGGCCTCAAATTACACCAGGGGAGGTTTAAATTGGAGATTAGGAACAATTTCTTCACAGAAAAGGTTGTTAAGCATTGGAATAGGCTTACCAGGGAGGTGGCTGGGTCACCATCCTTGAGGTCATTTAAAAGATGTGTACTTAGTGACATGGTAGAATTGACAATGCTGGGTTAAGTGTTGTACTTGATGGTCTTAAAGGTCTTTTCTAAGTTAAATGATTCCATGGTTCTAATTCAGTCTCTGTCAGACCCTTATGTCTCAACCACCGTTTTCCTTCTTTGTTCCTTCATTTCTCCCCTCCCCTCAAAAAAAAAAAAAAAAAGAGAAATTTCATCCCTTCGGATGCCAAAGACAAGCATGAAACTGAAACTGTCAGAGGAACATGCAGTGGTTAGAGAGGGTACATGAGAGACAGCACATCTTACTGTCCAACCTTAAACAGCTTTCAGTAGTGATTCCCTTTGGCCACGCTGCTTTTGGGGGGCCCAGACCAGTGCTGTGCTAAGAGAACATTTCTCTATCCTGGCCACTTGGCATTTTCAGCCCACAGACCATTCCAGTTTTACTCTTGATATCCTTTTTGCCTTCATTTTAACTTGACTTGTTAGAGGAAGGTATTGAAGTGGGGTTTTTTCCTCATAGAAGATGTTGATTGTTACCAAAAAGCGTATTCTATCTTCCTGGAGCTGGTGACTGCTCACCATGACATGGCACATAACTCTGCTTCTACTGATGTATGCCAAGCATACAGGTAGCAGATCTTGGCAGCAGGATGATTCCAAGGAAAGGAGTCAACTCATTTGAAAATTTTAAAGACCCTACAGTCTCTCATTCTTTTGAAATTGCCAAGAATGACCATGACCCTAATTTTTGTGACCAGGAGATTTTTCTAATCCTTTAAACACTGACACAAAGCAACCAGGTCCAGTGAAAATTATTTTGGTGTTCATATCAACTTTGTGTTTTGAACTTCTGGGCCACAGCACCAGACTGACATACTTTTTGATCATTCAGGTTTCCTGAGTCTCTGCTATTATTTTGACAGGCTCTGGAAATACAAATGTAAGAGTTGAACTGAGCGCAGTCGAGGTAAATTTAGTTTTCAAGTTACACCTCTGCAAAGGACTCCTAAACAATTAATTCCTCTGCCTTGCAGATGACATTTTCTTCACTTTAATTCATCCCCTGTTCCAGCCTTTCTACTTCTGACTTGTTGTATTGATCAAGTTTTAGCTATTTCATTGGAAGTCCTCTTTTTAACCTTCCTTGTGCTAAAAGTTTTCCTTTCTCCCTGGATTACAATCTAATACTGCTTTACTGAGGTATTACTTCACTATTGAACCTTGAATCAGAATTGTTTTTAGATGTTTTCATGTAAACCCATCTGCCAGGATCATTGATAAAATTTGGCCTGTTGTCCACCTAATTTTTACACACATTTAATCACTTCCTAGATGGAAGGTGCACAGAATATGGCATTTGATTTGAAAAACTGACAATTATCTTAACCTTTCTTTTATATGTTGCCCTTTTATAAAATGCAGACAAAAGCATATAAGTGGCAAATATGATCTCTATTGCCCACGGCATTACTCAGTAAGCCTGCCTCAAAAAAAAAAAAAAAAAAAAGTAAATATTAGATATGGTTGTTATTGCAACACTCTGATATATTATAGAAAGAGATACATCTCTCATTTCTATTGGAATTAAAAATACAGAGTAGATCTTCTGTCCACATAAATTATCATAGGTAAATATTTTTACAAGATCCAAGAGCAAGCTCAAAATTTTCCTATCTGTAGGACATTCTTCACATTCTAGTCATTCACTTGAGGTATTTGGTGACCTTTTCTATAGAACATCCTCAGTTTTCAGGTTAGAATAATAAAATGCTTTGTTTATATTCATATTTAAATAATTGTTCTTCTTACAATCTACATACACTGATCTCAATAACGTTGATAAAAAGCTGGTATAAATCTATTCATTCAGCACCTGTTCATCCTTTCTTCCTCTTTTTAATGAAAGAAATATCCACTCCTTACAAAAGAGGTATTGGAAAACAAACAAAAAAAGAACAAAAATCTCTAACCTGTTGCCTGAGCACAACATATGCTTTTCTGAAACTACAAGGCAAATGAAATGCTTGTGATAAAATTTTTGACATTCCTGCCAAAAGTCATGCTTTGTGTTGATTACTGAAGTGCATGGCACCGTTTGTCAAAAGTAGCTGTTATTTCTCAGAAATCCTGTGTTGCAGAGGCGCAAAGAGCCATGGTTCCTGAAAGATGTACACGGATAAACGTCTACATCTGTTCATATCTGCAGTCATTGCTCATGTTGAAGACTTCATCATGATGCTGAATTATTTCTTCTGTAACTGTCCAATTAACATGATGCCACCGAGGGAGATATTAGTGCCATATGGACTGCAGGATGCTCGAAGACACCTAGCTTTGTCTCCCTCTCAGGAAGAGCAGATAAAGCAGTCATTCAGTGATTCTAACGCCTGATGGATGTGAGAATTTAACGGACAAGTAGCTGTTTCACACAAAACCTTACCAAGTGAGAGACAATAGAAACACGAGTTGGAAAAAGTCCTTCTGCACCATCAAGCAAAGCCAGTGAGAAATGCATGCGCTGCATTGTCTCTGCACTCCCAAAGGTGTTGTGAAAAATCCAGTTAGATTTCCTTGCCTCGGTGTGAAAGGATTTGTTTGAACTTAATTGCTGTGAGAGGTGGAAGCTTCTGATATTAATTTTAGAATGTGGTTGTAGGTTGGTTTGCTCACATGGTGAAGTTTTCATTTTGTGTATTTCTTACATATGCATGTGTTGCTTTACAGTTTGTAACAGTGCTTATATTTTATTAGTTTCAATGTACTTGTATCATTGTCATCTTTATTTTTTAGATGGCTGAACATTAAACTGTTGTTATTATTCCAGTCCCAAGTTCAAGTTCATCTGTTTCTTTCACAATGCCACTCTGCATTCTGATGAATTTGGATGAATGCAAAATTTCTGCATTGATGATGTCTTAGTTTTGTGTTATTTTCAATTTAGCCACTTACACATTTTTTTTCCCCCTTGTTTTATGTCCACTTAAAATATTACATGAGGTCAATTTTGAGTGAGATTCTGGAAATTCACAAGTAATCACCTTCCAATATGATATCTTTCCCATCAGTCTTGCACATTACCTTTCCTAATGTGCATTTGCTCTGCAATATTCATGTACACCATCTCCATTTTTCTATTTGACCTCCCATACACCATCATACAAAATGTTATACTAAAGTCCAGGTAGATGAAATGTGAATTCCTTTTGTTTACAAACTCACTTATATTAATAAAAATAGTTATGAGATTATTGTGAAGGTCATTCTTGGATAAACTGAGGTTTTCTTTTATTCATATTATATTGCATAATGCTGAAATTCATATTCTGTCCCTATTGTGACATGAAGTGAGATGCAATTCTACCTTGTCTGCTAAAGGAAAAAAAGGGAATACTCCCTTATTGTCCTAAAAGGTACTTTGGGTAAGAGAGAGAGAGTCCAGGAGTAAGAATTTAACTTACAAAGCTCCAAGACTAAAATCAATATTCAAATTTAATTTAAAAATCTAATCTCCGCTTTTCTTAACTGGTCAAACCAGTTTATTTTATTTATTGCTTTACATGTAGGAATTGGATAGAAATGAAGGGAAAAGGCAGGCAACATTAACAGGCATAAATTCAGGAAGAGTAATGGGAAGTAAAATCTGCATAAACAGAAATGTAAGAACTTAGCCATAAACTTAGTAGGATAAATATTGAATTGTCTCAGAATTTTGCAAGCACAAATGTACCCAATTCAAAATGATGCTAGTAAATATAATAAATAGATCCATATAATTATCAGTAATGTCATAAGCTTTGAAGTAATACACTTTAGGATGCTTGCCATTCCTTGAATTTCCCTCTATTAAAGAATGACCACGAAGACAGACAAACCAAATGAGACAGCTTTCTCTGCCAGTCCACTCAGAAACTATTACTGGCCTCTCTAGTAAAGCTTTCCTACGTGCTGTAGTAGCTCTGTGAGCAATGCTGCCTCTCCCAACTGTATGCAACCTCAGCCTTCTCTGATGAAGAACTGGCCAGCACAGTGCAATGGTGTTTTGAAAGTTACTGTAGTTAGCAGAGCCCTCAGCCCTCACAGAGAACAAAGGAGGACGTTGCCCTTTGATCAGCTGAAGGCTTCGTGTGGTGCCTTGTGTGGACCATCTGCATCAGCTTGTTTCGTCTAAACAAATGGGACTTCCAGGAACTGAGGCTACAAATCATCTGGGTGGTTTACCCTCAGTTCTCAGTTGTCTGCCCATATGGATTTAATTTAGACTTATAAAATAAACTTTAAAAAGTTTCAGTGTATCCATCTCAAAAATTAGCCTAATGTTAGCCAAATAAATTTTGGAATAACGTTTGGAAATGATAGTACCTGCAATGTACTATTTATAGTCTCCCTTGGAGCAACTATTGTGTAAAACATAATTAAAGACTTTCTAAAATGCACAGTACAGTCTAGGTCAGGTAAATACATAATCAGGGAGTTATTAATGGAGCTGCAATTAATTAATATGCCTCCATCGGAGCCATTAAAGCTGATTAATGTTATGGCACACAAAGAGAATTTGTAGCTAACAAATCAATGACCCAGTAGGCCGTATTGTCTCCTTTGGAGCCATCACATTGTACCTTATGAAAGCCTCATTAGAGAATTTTTAATTTACTGATCTTCAGACCCAGTAGTCATGAGTAGGCCTAGGCTGATGATGCATGTGCATAGCAGAAATGTAAGACAGTACCCCGTCAGGGGATAGGTCTCCTCCCACTTACGCTGCTGTAAATCAAGGGTAACTCCATTGGAACTCGTCCTGAATATATATAGTTAAGGAGGATGGGGAAACAAAACCCAAAAACCTTCTCCAAGGCAAGAGTCAAATCAGTTGAGAGCTTTGAAAAAAATATAATCGTTCATTATGATTATTCAAAAGCTCATTTCCAGTGAACTAAGTAAAAGATTTTGATTTTCTTTTTCACCTGGAAAGGGAACCTACTTAGAACTCATAAATATATGCTATGGAGGCAGAGAAAGGCAGTAGATTATATATTTTCATGCCTTTTATGTTTGGATTTCATCTGAGGTTTAGCTTGGGATCTGGATTTTCAGTATGCAGTTGCAGCTGGGTTGCATTGTACTCCTCACTGTTGATATAGTCTCCCAGACCTTGCTCTTTCTAGGCATAGATTTTGTCTGGAAATTCATTAGCTATTTCTTATTAAGGATAACTCTTTAGGTGGTTTTCATTAACTTCAGTGGAGTTACACCTAAGATAATTTTATCCTAAGTGGTTTAATAAGAAATGACTGTCCACAACTGCAGTTACAACCAAGACTCCATTGAGAACAATGCAGAACAAATATTTCCATCTTGTACAAAGTCCTTGTTGGTCTAAATTCAGAACCAGATTTGTTGTGGGAGGTCACTTGTCTTGAGAGCCATGCCATCCTAAGAGTGCAGGAAGAGGATGGCTCTGGATATACAATTTGCTGGTAGTCACTTGGTTTGTAGGCTTTGTTACACTACAATCCCTTTCAGATTGCCTAAGATTTATGGACCAGATTCTTGTTTCCTTTTCCTTTTTGAAGCAAGGATTATTTGACAGTCCTGCTCAGAAATGTAGATAAGAGTCCATTTCATTTACTTTTGATGTATTATAGATGGTGTGTACATTCTGCTTTGGACATTTATTTTTACAATAGACAGAGCTCAGAGCATTGCTAAGAAGCAGAGGATTTACTAGATATTGTACAGCTTTTGTTACCCACCTCAGACTTTCTGTAGTCCTGGGCTTTACAAGAAGTTTGATTGATGTAGAATAAAGGTATCACAATATTAGTTTAGATTAGGGAAACTAAATCCACCTTTTGAGATAGCTCACATTTAAAAGGAAACAACACCTTCACTGCTTTGCTTTTCTTGTTTAGAGAGTGACAGTGATACTGGGCTGTTATTTCAGAGGTCATCCCTTTAATTGTCAACAAGTGAGAGTGTTTATGTAAACTCATATTTCAAGGTGTATTTCAGACCTACAGAACTCACATCATTTGAGAAATAGATTTTCTGACAGTTCCCATGACATTCCTGCAACTGAATTCAATTCTTTCCTTCATTTACCTTTTTTTTTACCCTATTGTCCCCAGCTGAGCAGTGGATTCTGCCTGATGAGATAAACTCATAATATTTCAGTAGTTAGCCAAAAGCTTGTAGTCCAGTCAAAATTTACCCACAGTTCATTATGCTGGTAGGAATAAATGTATCTACCTGACAATTATATTGTTTTGCTACTTCACTTAAGAGTTAAAAAGATTCAAGGTCATTGGATTCAGGAGGGACTATTTTCTCCTTTGGATAAGGTTTCATAAAATATTTTAGAGGTGTTGTTGCTAGATTTGGCAGAACCAGGAGACACTTCCTTGTTTCAGGGTAATTTGCACTTTCCTCATCCCTTGTTGTTCTCTCACCAGATTCACAACATTTTCCTTAGTCTTAGATACCTGAAATTTTGAATATATTCATACAAATTAAAGCTTTATCAGTCATAATGGGGAGAAAATCTTTACTGAAATTGAATATTAATATTGTGGTAAAATTCTTAACAGGTGCAGTGTCACTGAATTTCATGGAGCAGTGTCAGTTCACAGCAAAATACTTAAACTTAGGGTATCCAAAGAAAATACTGAAAATATCTGCCTAGTTATCCAGATTTTCAGAGCATAGTAGTGAAACAGAAAGGTTATGTAGACATAAGCATCAGTATATAAGAAAACAAAATGAATACCAGAAATTATGATATTTCATGAGGATGAATGTTTTAAACAAACCACAAAATGTACAAACTGGAATCCTCAGCTTTGGAAATGCTTATTTACTTTTTCAACAGCCTACAGTTCTGTTCAGTGGAAGTGGAAGCCAGGAGGACTGATTGTGCATATATTCTTACCTTGAAATTATGAAAAGCAATTTTTCCATGCCTTAATTTGATATCTTCTGGGGGAGGATGTTCAATATATTAATCATACTTCTAAATAATTATGCTTTTTTTTTGTATCTTTGTATTAAATCATCTCAGATTAATTTAAAACCTGGTCACAGAGTTCTAGTGGAACTTATTTAAGGGATTTAATTCTTTGTTCTTCTATTTCCTAAATGTACACAACATTAGAGTTTTGATTTTAACCTCCCTGTTATCTTTTTTTTCAGAGTGCTTGAACTGGATTCCTTTTGGATTAAAAGGGAGTGGGAGGTGTGCTTCAGGAGTGCACCTAAGGGACTCCAGATACAAAAACAAGAAAAAAATTATTTAGTCCATAGGACCAGATGAGAATTAATCCAAATTTAACAACCTTGAAATGTGTACAGTCTTTTTATTGGTCCTCATCACAAACTGTTTTGCTCTGTCTACCTATCCCCTTTTGGTCCATGCTCCTTACTGATGTAAAAATCAGTTCTGTCTTTTTCTTGCCCTGTCTCTAGACTGCAAGCAGTTGTGGACAGATACTTACTATGCTGTGTGAAATGTGAAATAAGGACATGAAGTTAACTGATGTAAATGAACGCAACAGGAAAGGGAGAATAACAGCGATAATAATGAAGAGAAGAAAAAGTAGGTTTGAATATTATTTCTCTTCTTTTAGAACAACCCTGATCATAAGGTAAAGATATCTAATTTAGATAATTTCAAATCCAAAATGCTACTAAACATGCAGGCTTGATTAGCTCAGTGACAAGACTATTATGAAGAGCACTAAATTAATCCTCGGTGCTTCATCTACAGAATTGACTACGAGAGTTTTACAAGAGACGAGTATAGTTTGGAGCACCAGGTTGAAGAATTGGAAGTATCTGTCCATTTTAGCAAAGGAGTCTTCCCACTGAGTGATGCAACACAACAAGATGCAGCAGCTGTCTGAAGCAGCTGAAAGCAAGACAGACCGTGTTTCCTCACAGAGCATGACTGCACCACACAGGTGGGTATCTCCTGGCTGGAAGTCTCACCACCCCTGTTTGACTCAAGTAACAGAATTTCCACAACCCTTGGGTGTACACTGGATTCAGAGAGCAATCATTCAACTGATACAAATGCAAATACGGAATCGAGTCATTATTCTCGATATTTAAGCTCCTTCCAGTATTGACCAACTGTAGCTGTATCATCTCCACGTCACCTGTTTTCTCCTGATAAATCTGTAAGATCAGCTATATTTTTTCCCCTTCAGCATGCTTTGGATATAGCAGCCAATAAATTAACTTCCTACAAGACGACTCATATTTTTTAAAGTGTCAAAAATATTTTCACAGTCGTAAGTATGGTACTTTGGCAATGTCAGACAAGCACAACACATGATTTATCCTAAATAGGAGCTGGAATGCGCTTAATTTTTGTTTTTACTAGGTCAAATTGGCCACTAGAAATTCAGGTTAAGTGAAGTTAGGCTTTTATAAGGACTACTGAACTGAAGAATCACATCAGATTCACTTTTTTTGTTGTTTTGTTTTGACAGATGTACTAATCATCTGGGATTTTATTTGCTTGTAGAAATGCATCGCAGATGGAATGAAATTCCATAAAAGGTTGTTTTAATTTTATTTGCTCACGATTAAAGCTTTGCTCATAAATAGGTTTGGATTCTTAGTCTGCTTCTGAGCTGTGTCATAGGATGATGAAAAAGGCAACAGGTGATGACACCAGTCACAGGCAGCAGGTGCTTTACTGGCTTCCAGCTCTTTTCTGTTTCCTATAACCTATGATTTTGAGACCTTTCTCCCACCCTGCCTGTCCCTCCTTCCCTGTACCTTCACAATCCTCTTTGTAATTTAACACTAAGAACAAATCAAAAATGAAGTGTTTTATTATATGTAAACAGAGTGAACATACCATAGGGGACTGACCAGCAGAAGTATGCGGGTCATTTACTAGAACTGGAGTAAAAATACTGGAATTTCTTTGTCTTCTACTCAACCCTATTAACTTTATAGGAGGAATATGTGTGTATTTTCTTGCTGCTGCTTCACGGTTCAGAACAGCATAGAAGTGCTGTCAACAATAAGAAATATTTCTGTAATTTCACTTGTGGCAAACCATGTTTGCTTTAACATCATTGATATGCTTGGCCCAAACCTTCTTCTGGTACAGATAAAGAAAGAGAGATTTACAGCAGAGGAGAACTTGCTGATTGAGAAGTTAAATTTAGTAATAAAATTACTTACATATACACCATCACTTGCAAACTACTTTCTTATATTTTCTTTTAGCATATTTTTTTTTTCCTCTCCTCCAGATGTACTTTCAGCAAGGTTCACAAAAGAAACGTAGTGCATAAAATGGAAAACATAATACATTATTAATAAAACTTGGGAGCAACAGCTTAAATGGTAATCTTTAAGTAAACTGTAAATCCCTCCAATATGTCCTGTGAGTTATGTAAGCATCCCGAGGCAGACGGAGGGTACAAATTAGAGAGATGTAGGAAGAGAAAAATCAGCAAAAAAATTATGAATTGAAAATCTATTCCTTTGTTCCTTCCACTTTTTTTTTTTTTTTTTGGCAAAGTAGAAATTGCAGTCTCAGCAAAGAGAGCACAGAGGACTTTAAATTCTCATTTAAGACATGGCAGTGCAAATCAGGAATGATTCTGTGAAGCTCAGTAGAATAACACTGTTTGGAAAAGGAAGCTCCAAAATTCAGCTTTTAAACTCAGTTGCAACAGCACAGACCAGCTACTGACCACTACCCTGAAGGCAACATGCACCTGAAGCCTTTAGTCCACTTATGAAAATATTGGTAGAACATTAGCAATGTGAATACAAACAAAATGAGAGGGGTACTGAAGAGCAATCTGTAATGTACCATCCTTCCTATTCTTTCTCACCATGTCATTATGGCACTTGTCACAGAAGAAAATTATGTGCTCTAAAGAAGCTTCCTGAAAAGAGAGGAAGGGTATTTGAGTCGCTCTAGTGACTTGACTAGCTTAGGTACTCAGATATATTGAGTAAATTGAATATTGCACTTCAATGTACAACACAGACAGTCTCAGCAACGTGCTGAAGGCCATCCATGACTTCCAGGAACAAAGTTCTCGTTCTCCCATCTCTCAGAATGATACTGCAAGACCAATGGATTGTACTTCTATGTCAAGAATTAACCTTGCCAGGATTAGTTAACGTCACATGTTGTGCAGCAGCACAGATTTTCAGTTGTGAATTTATGAGCGAAGAAGAGAAAAACTGAAGAAATTCTCTCTTGTGCCATTGAAATTCAGTTTTCCCACAAAAAAAAAAACCAACCCAACAAACAAATAAACAACAGAAAAGCCCCAAACAAGCAAACCAAAAACCCAGCACAAACTGAACAAAACAAAACAAAACTTGTGCTTAGGGACATGGTTTAGTGGTTTTTGATATGGCTGGGGATAAGGTTGGACTTGATGATCTTGAAGATCTCTTCCAGCCAGAACTATTCTGATACTATAATTCTATGAAAACAAAAACTTTAGAAGCTTAGCTCACGGTGGAACTGTTTTATTTCCTCCATGGCTTCTAATTTTGTCTCTTTGCCATTATCCTCAGACAGTAATAGAAATCCTGAACGGAGAGCCGACCTTATGATCATTTACAAAGCTGTGCAAAGGAACATAGGTTTACTTGATAAATCATAATATTAGTTTTTCAGCATCTACCTTTCTTAATTTAGCACCGTTCAGAACGGTAATTAATCTGCCCTGACATTCAGAGTAGTACACAATTTCCTTCCTGCTAAACCTTGGAGTGGTTTAGGTAATTCTCATTGGTATATAAGTTGTCTAAAGTGAGCACAGTAGTTTTGCTCCATTGCACTTAAATACTGAATGTATCCTGAAAGCTTTAGAGAAACAAACATGTAAATTTTTTTAATTTAATTTTCAGATCTGAAAATTAAAAATAACAAAGAAATTTCAAAGTAGAACAAGCACCAATCAGTTGATTTAATTTTTTTTAGATTTTCAGCTCCTATTTCACTTCCAGTTGAGTTTAATATACAATCACAGCTGCTTTATCAAGACAGTAGCATGTCATTTTTGGCTCACTTTCAGTGGGATATATTGCTATAGACACAGCTGTTAGGTAATATTTACCTTATCAATTAATTGGCTATGTCCTACTAATGTCAGGTTCTGAAATTTCATTATACCCATGAAGCAACAAAACTTACACATGGCAGTAATGTAAGAAAGGTAGTCCTTAATTGCTTTGAATGACTATTCTGAATAACAGCACTTAGCACTCACGTGCAGCCTGCCCACAACATACACCACTACATTTTAACACCAGCCCCACTCCCCAAAAATGCCAACTAAAAAACCTGAAGGCAATGATTTGTACCAAAATTAAAAATGTTATTCAAGAAGGGTTTTCTTGGTTGTTATTCTTTGCTTCTCTCTTTGAATCTTCTCTTTCTGTAACACAATGCCAGAACCCTGACTCAAACACCTGGGCAAACACTAGTTAACCCCTTGGCACCAGGCAAATGCTTCCCAATTAAATCCAGTGTTTGCTAATACCGTTCCAATCAAGCAGCAGTGGTGCTTTGTACTGTCTTAGGGGTGAAAGTCCATGAGGAGCATCAGTACAGATATATACATTAAACAAAGTCTCAAGATTTTATCTGTCTTGATTAAAAAGGAAAATACTGTAGCAAAGTGGTTAACAGGTAATAGAGTAACCTAAAAATTTATTTACCACTTTCTATCCACCTAGCTAAAATCCTTTCTTTCAAAGTGTATAAAGGCTTCCCTTTTATATACTTTGTCTCAATGTACATCTACCATGCCAGTCAGTAGCCATTAAGCCATTAAGGGAGAGGGATGTAGAGGGATAAACGTGTGGACGAGTCGTGGATAAATTCCAGTGTACTCACCTGGGAAATCTCCTAACTCCCGTGGACGTCAACTGCTGGCAGGAAGAAGGATGCTGGCTGCAGCCTGAGAGGGAAGCCTGGTCACCCTATTTGGGGAGGCCAACACAAAAGCAGGTCTGGCTGCTTGGGGCAACACAGATGAGCCACATTCAGCTGCATTGTAGGGCTTAACACCTCTTAAAGGCTCATTAATGGAGACAACACTCCACCCCTTACTCCCCATTCCATACCCTAAATAGCTGTTCTGGGATGAAATGCCTTCCCCTCCCTTGAATATTTCTGAGCCTTTGAAAAACCATTTGCTTCTTGGATGAGAAACCTCAACACTTTTTATAACTGTAGGGGGATTTTCCCCCTTTGAAATACCATCAGAAAACCATGAAATTTTTACTTCAACAACTGAACAGGATAGCATTTTGAAAGTCAAACCATTGTTGCTGCTGCTGTTTTTCCCCAAATGAAAAATAAATTGAAACACGACCTTTCACATATCCAGATTAAGCTTGATGGCAAAGTGTTCTCTCATTGTCGGTAGTCAGTGGAAAGGACAGCATCTTGGGTAAGTGTTCATCCCAGTTTTATACAGTTGGGGTAATCTTCTCTTTGAAATGTCTATTTCTGTTTCCATTGTCTGCAACCAGAGCTTTGGTAACTAACATGGATTAAAAAAAACAAAACCCTTCTGAAGTCTGAGAAAATTAAACTGAGGAATTTAATTCTTTATTTGTCTTTGATGGCAAATTTTACCTAAAGAGTGGGGTTTTTAATCTCTATTTTGGCCTAAAAGTTCCAAAGGAAAATTGTCAAGAGAAAACAAAAGAAACACACTGACTCTAATATTAGATGACTAAAAAAGAGAATTGTTCTATCAGAAAATGTCTCACTGCAAAGTTGCCTGGTGGCATTTTGGAGGTTCCCTGTTGAGCTCTTGGAAGTGACCTGGAAGAGGAGGCTGAAAGCTTTAAAAAAAAAGGCAGGAGACAGATTGGGGTTTTCTTAATCTGTTTTTGTCAATTGAAAAGGAGAAATATTTGCAGAAGCTTTATAAAATAGAGGCTGTCTTGCTCTGTGAGCTGAGAAGGAATAAAGGGTAAACTTAAAGGGTTTAAGCTTTTCGTCCTTTAAGTATAAGCAAAAGGGTAATGGCTTAAAATTTTGTTCATGGACTACATTTGAGCACATATCAACCAATTGCACACCTGCTTTTCTGTTTCATTTGGCTAACGGACTCTTGGAGGAAGTATTTGAGCTAAAACTGAGAAAGGCACTATTAACAAAGGATGCAAACCGGAGCGGTAGATAAAGAATTGAACTAAGATGCCTGAAGTCTCTGAAAATCCAGATAGTTGTCAGCTATCTGAGCAGTCAGATCTTAGGAAAGGTCCAGGAACACACTACAGTATACAGAAAGGAATGTGACAAAGTAATTCTATCTTAAAAAACACGATTACTGTATGGGGAAAATAATGGGGAAAACAAATAGCAGTAAGGACAGAACAAAGGCTGGTATTTCTAAGGATATAGTAACTATGGCATTAATCTGATCAACTACAGTAATGTTCCTAAATGGCTTTGATGTTATATTCAGGTAAGTCTCTGATGTTTCAACAATTCACTCTCTCCAAATACACCACACAGAAAGACAACAATCCAGTCTGACTGCCAGGGAAGAACCACTTTGCAGAATCTCAGGTTTAACATCTTTGTCATAAAACAGCTCTTATGCCTTTTTTTTTTTTTTTTTTTCCCCCCATCCTTGATGAATCAAATTCAGGTCAAAATATCATTGAAATACAAAACTCTAGTGATATATGTTGCAGGTGAGGTGTGTTCGTATCAATTCTTGTGTCTCCAAACCCAGTGGTAATTGACTATAAATAAAATACTAGAACTACAATTTACAGCATTACTGTCTGTTAACTAGCCTAGACCATTGAATTTTAGGCAACCTTGCATTTCCTGGCTCAGTTTCTTTCATTAATGATTAAAAGCCTCACCTTTTACTCATTAGCTTCCCACAAAACTATTCATTATCCTGTTTCTGAACTGCTGAATAAAGGTGGGATTTTACAAAACTGCCCAAGGTACAAGGATAAAAATGACAAATTTGATGGGCTTTGCATATCTATGTGTCTCTGGAGTTCTTATTTTGCGGGACCTGTTTGTGTCTAATTGCTATAACTAATTTATGAAAATGGAGATGCTGAAGAGACTTTTTTTCCAGATGATCATTGAGGTCTCTTCCAACTTGATATTCTGCAATTCTATTCTACAATTTTGAATTGTTCTTTAATTTTCTCCAGTAATGAGAATATATTCAGAACTGATGAGTTCTAGAAAGGCTTGTCCAGTAAATATTGGTGCTTCTTTCTCATTGTCTATGATCCAAACTCAGTAGTTTATAATAGGACTTCATCAATATCACCTTGTTAGGGAAATGAAGTATGGTATAAAACTTTTGCAGTTTCAAAGTTAAATACCCACTTTTTTGCATAAGGCATTAATATGCAGCTTGGCTCAAGCTGTCACATTCTGTTCTGCATATATTATGATATCCTCTCTAAATTTGATGAAAGCATATAGTTTAGTTCTCCTCTTGAAAGTGCAATAGACACGAGGGATGAGGAAGGAAGATACTGTGGCTTTAGTAAAAGTGGAAGCAGATTCTAAGTTACCCATACATTGTGAGAAAAATAAAACTATAGAGTTCTAGAAGAGTAGCAACAACAGTTTTAATAAATCGAATTAATAGTAAATCAGGATAAAATTAGAAAAAGAGTTTCTTTTAACCAGTAGAGAACATTTCATTCTGTTATTTTACATATTTATTTGTGAATGATCATCTGTTACATTTCTTTTGCCAGAATATGCAAATTACATTTCTAGGAAAAAAAAAAAAAAAGTTTTTCCTGAGATAGTTTATTACTTCACTTGAGAACTGGGGTATTAAAATAACTAATCAATGTAAAAATGCGTAGTAAGTAGCCTCTAAATAGAGATTTCATTGCTAGATAATTGAAAGGATCTTTGTCTTCCACTTTTTCCTCACAGATAAAATAAACAACAGTGTCTTCCAGGGCAGGTTAGAATCTCCCAAGAATATTCATATGAATTCAGGTCAGTCTCAATTCTTTTAAGTTTTCTCTTCAAGTTCTTAAGCAGGTGGACAATAATAGCTGAGAATAAGGCCAGAGGAAAAGCAACCAAAGTAGTCTCTGAAGTAAAACAGTTATGGTATAAATTATTATCCTGTTTTAATATGGAAGTATAGGTAGACTAATAAGTGTATTATTCACTCACTTAGAAAGTTTATATGGTGTAGTTAAAGGAAAATTATTGTTTATGTCCAAGGAACCATGTTTGAATTGAATACATTTTTTTTCAATAATGCTACTTTATAAATGCATGATAGCTGAAAAGCTATTGTTTCATCTTTTGATTTATGACTCATCCATGATTTAAATTATATATCAAATATACTGTCTAAAAACAAATCATCTACCCCACTTTCTTCCCTTCAAGTGGGTTTTTTTTTTTCCTGAGCATTTTTGACTTTTCCTGAGTTTCATACCTAATCTCCATTGAAAATAAAGATCCTTTGTCACTTGTGCACAGATGATATTTATTAGCTATTGTAAACTCAGAGGAAGTCACGGCACAAATCAAAAGTTTCAGTTATCTCCCTGACTTTTTATACTCAGTGTTTGCCAGTTTAACTGTGCTAGATCAGCCTTGTGAAGTATTTGAAAAATTGTCTGTTATTGCTACAAAGAAGGTTTAATAGTTCTCTGAATATATGAATGTTTCTGTAAATCCTAATTTCCCCCTGAATTAGACTGTCACTTCATAATTCTCTCTTTGATCCTCAGGCTTCAGAATTAGATATATTTCCTTGTAAAGTACAGTGGGCTTTTGCTTCCTGAACATATCTTTAGAATTATATGTTTGGTTTTTTTTCTTTTTTCTTTTTTTTTTTTTTAATTTAAAACAAACATCTATTTTATTTTATT